>JAMKQA010079430.1:0-15435 GCA_024699735.1 Posidonia australis
ATATTATGTTTGTTTTTTATAATCAGAAGATATACCGACGAGCAAGAAGAAGATTTGGCAAGTGATGATGAGGATGATTTCGAGGAGTATAGACGTCGTCATCGCTCTATCCATGCATCATCCTCAAAAGGTAAAGGAAAGCAAGTTGGTTCCCGAAGAAAGTGATATGTAATATATTGTTTTGCCTTGTATTATATTTATCGACTTGTATTAAGATATTTCAGTGTTGTATTAGCTACTTTTTTGTAAAAACTTTGAATGTCTAAAATCTTATGATGTATAATCGAATGATTTTTTTTATTATAAAATCTGTATATGTGTACGAATAATGAACTTGTAAATGTATTTGAATGTCATTTTACCAGGTATTTGAATGTCAATTCTATAATGTATTGTATTTTTTTTAACTACCCAGTATTAGCGAGGACATAGCGAGGACATTTCCTCGCTATATGCTCGCAAACATAACGATATTTAACGAGCACTTAGCGAGCAATTTGCGATGGAATGTCCTCGCTATATACTCGCAATTTCGTCGCTAAAACTGGAACGACGATACAATCTCATGATATTTAGCGAGCATTTACTGAGGAGTTACGAGGATCTAACGAGAACATTACGAGGAAATATTTCCTCGTAATATCCTCGCTAAATTTACACGAGCACATTGCGAGGATATATCCTCGCAGTATTGATTTAACGAATTATATAGCTACGAGGATAATTATTCCTTGCTACGTCCTCGTTAAGCTTTGTAACGAAGATTTTGCGAGGAAATTGCGAGGACTTAGCGAAGAATATTGTCCTCGCTAATTGTAGATTTTCTTGTAGTGAAGAGACCTGTCTAACTCAAGAAAGCAAGAAGACTTTTCTTCCCACTTCCTCCACCATCGACTCCAACCAGGATTCGACGAGGACCATGGTCCAATGAACCGCAGTGGTGAAAATGAGAGAAGTGGTCACCATGGCATGCCTGGCCCAGCTCTGGAGGTCGTGGACCACTTTTGAGGACTGAGCACACCACGAACGGGGATAACTAATTCATCCCCGATAGTTGTGATGATCATCGGAGAGGAAGAAGAAAGAAAGAGACACTTGAGACGCTACGTTGCACTCACTCATAGGGGAATATTAATTAAAGTTGGATTAGAGGTAGGGACTTACCTGGAGATGCTTCGCTTCGACTCCAGCACTGAAACTCGATTGCACTCAATCTGTACCTGAAAACCAAACAAGCATGCATGAGTGACATCTAAGTCACCCAGTACGCACCCCAAACATACAACAACAAAATCTAGTGAAAAGCCAAAACTCAATTTTTAATTTATAAAACTTAGTTTTTCTTTGAAGGTTCAATTTAAAAAATTCTTGTCCTTTCTTTTGAAATCATTTTGGGAATCTGTTCCCATACCGTTCCTTCTCAAGATTCACTTTTTCTTTTCTTTTTGAAACATTTGGAATTTTGTTTTCAAAACCACATTCCTTTTCCAAAACCCATTTTTTACTTTATTTTTACCCTTTTTAAAACCTTTCTCATACTCTGAGAAATCCACATTTCTGACCAGATCCAACCTAAAACATAATGCCTTATAGGGCTCAAAACCAAAATCACAAACACAGGCTGGGAACTGGTTAAAGCATGATCATTATTTCATTCTAGGATTTTAGGACCATTCATAAGTCCAATCCTGGCCAAACCACATTTCTTTTTATTTCTCAAAATCACATTCTTTTCTTATTCATTTCCACTTTTCTTTATTGATGTTACCTTGATTAAGGGTAACCAGGCACACAAGCAGTAAGCGAGGACATCATTTCTTCTACCTCCCTGCATTGTTTTCCCTTGGGGGATGCCACCGCCCCAGCTGTCAAGTCCCAAATTTTCCACAATAATTTAAACAAATTAAATTACGGAAAAATTAAAGCCAAACAGTAAATATCTAACAACCAGGAACTTGTGTGTGCGGCTAGGAGACTCTGATCTATATGTACTACGCTAAACCAGTCGCATGTCTACACCTGTAAACTAAAACCACAAGAAAAATGCATGAGTAACCAAAGTCACCCATTACGCACCCTGAGGAAAACCACAGAAAACAAAACTATAATCAATTTTCCTTGTAAATTCATTTCGCAAATTATTTTCTCAAAACCTCATAAACCAGGCCCACATAGGCCAAAAACCACAAACTGGGGATCTACTAGCCCAAAGCCACAAGCAAAGGCCCCAATGACCAAAACCACACACAATGAGTCGGGAAGTCAGCGCTAGGAAACCTAACTCTGGCCACACACAGTCCACCGAGGAGCCACCACGGCGTTCTACACTGCCACAGTGTGCCACCCTGTGTAGGAGCCAACCACCGTCCCGCGATTCTCCCCCCTAGAGAACCCTCACAAAGCCAACCCCTCCTTGGGAAGGCTATCCTGTCTCTCAGGACGCTACCAGCTATGGGGCACGTGTCCCACCTGCATTGGCCACCACAGGGTATGCCTCCTCATGGTGTCCTCCACACACGGTGCATAGGAGGGAGTATCATACCTCCACACCCGACAACACTTGAGCCTCAGTGCTCACAGCGACAGCAGGAGTGTCATACCTCCCCGTCATGCCACGAAACACCTCAACCCGCGGACCACAACCCTAGCCTTGAGACGACAGTGAAGGAGTCTCATACCTTCAAGACCCGATGTCCCTCAACCTCAGGTATCTCGACTCCCGACCTCAACCAATGAGTCGTGCCCAACCACCCGAGAATGTCGTCACATTCCCTAGTCCCGACGACACGGTCCCACACTGTCTCGTCCCACACACAGTAAACCAGGAAAACATTTTCCAAACCAGGCCAACTATTTCCTTGAAATCCATTTTCCAAACAATTTTCATATCCTTTGAAAATTCTTCTAAAACCTCGACAAAGTGACGCGTCAGGTGTCCTAGGGGACCACCGCTGACAGCCCACAATCTCATTTCAATGGGACAAACACGGCAATCCAGAAAGCCCTTGGAAAACACATTTATAAGCACATTTGGGCCGAGATTCGGCATGCTAGAGACAAGTTCGATATGCCAAAAACCTCTAATTCGGTAGGCCAATCTGGATCGGTCGACCAAATCTGGTCAACGATCGACACTCAGGCCAAATTCGGTATACCGAAACTGGTTCGGTGGACAAAAATCTCCTGATTCGGACGATCGTCCAAAATCAGACGACCAAATTTCAACCAGAGGACCTAATCTAACAAAAAACGGTATACCGACATAGTTTGGTATGCTGAATTCTACGAAAAATAGAAAACGACCCAACCCTGCCGTCTGAAATCGCCCCAACTGGAACCTCCAATCGGACCCCCTAAACAAGCACCAAAAATCTTGCATAAAACATAAGATGTAGACCCTCGAGTCTACTCCAAAACCCAACAAACAAAACTAAAATCCATTCACCATGCATCAAGATATAAAATCGGAAAAGCAAAAGGGTCAAAAGGACCCAAAACGCACCAACCATCATAAATGCCAATAAATTCGCCATAGATTCTCATAAAATCATAATAAATTCTAGGAATATAAATTTACCTAGATTCCATGCAATCCTAGCATTTTCTACCAATTTCATACTCTCTATTACATGAGGTGGAGATGCGTACATGAAAACGAGCTCCGACAATCCTCGTCAAACTCTGGCAAACTCTGACGACCACGGCCTCACCACGACCCCAAGGACGCTCCACCCAAGCTCTACGCGCCACCCAAGCCACCGCAGCGCTTCCGCTTCTCTCCCTCAGTCTCTCTCTCTCTCACACTCGATGCGTGATGCAGGGGAAGGAAACAGGGGAGATGAGTGGAAGGAGAAGGGGAATAGAGAAGGAAGAGTGGGGAGGAAGGGAAAGAAGGCTGGGGAAGGGAGAAGTGCACGCCGTGGAGGAGAAGGAAAGAAGAAGAAAAAGAAGGCGGCGATGGGCGACAGAGGAGTGCGGTGCGGCTTATAAAGTCTGCGCCCACAGTAGCTGGAAACGTGCTCACCTGCACATCTCAGCCACCAACCACTCCGCCCAACCATTAGCCATAACCAATGGCCCACGAACGCGGGCACCGTGTGGCCCCACACCTGGGCCCCACACGCATAGTGCCACAATGCACAATGCCAAACCACGCATAGGGACACGCAAACAGAAGCCGGCCCACGAGGCCCAAGCCCAAAAGCACAAAACCACACAATGGGCCTCAGAACAATAACACCCGTCTAGGAATAAAATTCATAAAATGTAAATAATTACAAAAATGAATTTTACGTGTGTTACACGGGCCAACTGGACTCAATCTCTTTCATATATGCACGGGGATACGACTTTATTTGACGTCCCATCAGTGACCCAGACAACTAGGTTTAATGACCTAGGCTCAGCCTACACCATCGGTGACCCGAACAACTAGGTTCAATAACATAAGCTCAACCTACACTGTCACGAGCTCGGTGACCCGAACAACTAGGTTCAACGACCCAAGCTCAGCCTACACCATCTCAAGCTCGACAACCACAGTCGTGTCTGGCAACTGGTTTCATTGGACCCTCATACTCCCACCACGTTGTCGACACCAACCCTCGTGGTTCTTTAACACATTATTAGTGTTTCATTTTCAATACTCTTTAAGCTTTTCTTTTTTCAAAACTATTTTCAATTCATTCTCTTAGTTGCAGGAATCTTTTCCCATGCAACACCTGACCCTCCACTGAGTCCCAACTCAATTCATGAAAAACCACGTGTTTAAAATCACGATTGGGTCTCATGCCCAAAAACCACACACAATCAACCATTTCATTTATTTGTAGGGTCTAAAACCCAAAATCATGCCCAAATCCACTTATTTGGGTTCTATATTCGTCCACGTCATTTACATGCGGAAAACATCATAACCACATGCTTTACATACCTTTTAAACCATTTACCCTTTATTTTATATTCACGTTTATATATATCAGGGCCAGGGTAAAATCGACAGACCAAATTTCAAGTTTGGAATACTGAAAATCCCTGATTCGGTATACTGAACATTTTCGATATACCAAAAATCCCTGTTTCGGTCGATCGGATGATTTCGACCTACCGAAACCAGGTATCCCAGCTTAATCTGTCAGGATTTTGGTATCTTGAATTCAATTCGGCATACTAAATTTCCCGCAACCAGGGCATTCCCCTGTTTCGGTCGACGAAATCGTCGAAAGTGAGAGCCTTGATTGGACCTCCCAAACACACATCACAAATTACCAATAAATCATGAGGTGTAGACCCTTGAGTCTACTTCAAAACCCCTCAAACCATTCATGATTTCATTAACCACACAATCCATACGAAAATCACAAAGCGATGAGACTTGAAACAGCTACCGTAGCCTTCATCCCAAAATCTTGTATATTCCTACCAATTTGCATCCTAACCGCATGATATTTATGTTTTCATGCTATTTAGCTCATTCTCATAAATTCCCCTATTTTTCTACGATTTTACATGCATTTCTCCTCATTTTCATGCATTTAATCCATTAAGCTGAAAGAAGAGAACGGGAGAGAAGAGGAGCCGTGTACCTCTTCTGGCGAGCCTCCCCAACTCCGACGCAGCCCTGTCGAAGCTCCCCTGTCGGCGAACCACACAAACAGCCCCCACCTCCTCCACGTGCGTCGTTCTTCCTCTCCCTCTTCCTTCTCGCGTCTCAGCCCTCTCTCTTCCACTAGCCCCTGCCGCTCTTTATCTCCTCCTCCTCCTGCGTCACGTCGGAGAAGACGGGAAGGCACGGGCCAAAGTCGTTAGTGGCACGGGCTGGTGGAGGAAGAAGAGGAAGAAGACAGGGTGAGGTGTGCTCGTGAGTGAGAGAAGGAGAAAAAGAAAGAAAGAAAAGAGGAAGGAACGGGCATGCAAACTGAGGCGACTGTGCATCCTCAAATTGGACTCCACATTGATCCCAAATCACAAGCAGGAACATAGAAAGCCAACCACAAGCTCACACATCCAAGAAACAACAGATTATCCATCAATAAACCATTTATACAATATTACAATTAATTACATGGTTTACAATTAAAAATGGATAATCAGGCCCAGATGTCACAGACACCACGCCAGCCATTTTTGCCACTTAAATCCACCAATAACACACGTCTGACGATCCCGCCATCCATATTCGCTTAGAAATACTGCTTGGCCCAACAAAAGTCAGTCAAACAAACCTTGAGCCCATTGACCAAACTTTTAGAGGCCAACCAACAACCAAGGGTTAAGATGAATGATGTTTATGTGGTTTTAAAAGTCTTGGGAGATTGATGGATGCTTTAGGGGGTATTTTGTGATGTTTAGGGGAAAGTGAATGGGCCTGAGTTCATTCGACCCTACCTATAAAAGCTGGGGTGTCTACACATGGTGTTATAATTCAACTAGAAAGTGACAAGCTTTTCCAAATATAAGCTGATATAGAGAGATTCCTAAATTTGTCTTAAATGTGGTCTAATAGGTCCATAATGCATCATTTAATCTCTTAGTCCAATCTTTTCTATTTGGCTTAACAATTTTCTTCAAAATTTGCTTGATTTGCCTATTAGATACTTTCACTTAACGACTTGCTTGTGATTGATATAGAGTGATAAGCTTGTGAGTGATAGAATATTTTTTCATTAAGGCTTCAAATGAATGGTTACAAAAATGTGTGTCCCTATCACTAATGATGGCTCGTGGCATACCAAACCTAGAAAAAATATGTGATTTTAGAAATTCAATGACCACCTTATTATCATTGGATTTACATGGTATAGCCTCGATCCATTTGGACACATAATCAACAGCCACTAAAATGTATAAATAACCATTCGAATTAGGGAATGGACCCATAAAATCAATTTCATACATCAAAAATCTCTACTTCCTATATGGATTGTAATCGCATTATATTTCTTCTTGTGATATTACCCAACTATTGACACTTATCACAACTCTTACAATATTCATAAGTATCCTTAAATAAAGTGGGCTAGTAAAATCCACATTGATGCACCTTGACAGTTGTCTTCTTAGCCCCAAAATGACCTTTACAAGCCTGATTATGGTAAAAAGATAAAACACTCCTAACTTCTTGGTCTGGAATGCATCTCCTAACGATTTGGTCAAGATAGTACTTAAAAAGATGTGGATCATCCCAATGGAAGAATTTGACTTGAGATATGAATTTGTATCTATCCTATTTATTTCATTCTAATGGAATTTTGCTAGTCACTAAGTAGTTTACTATGTCACCAAACCAAGGCTCAAAAGATATTGTCAATAATTATTCATCAGCGAAACTATCATTTACTAAAGACTCAATGGAAGGTTTTAAAGTTAATTAGGATAAATGGTCAGCAACCACATTCTCACATCCTTTCTTATCCCTTATCTCAAGGTCAAACTCCTGAAGCAGAAGGATCCACCTAATCAATCGAGCTTTTGCATTCTTCTTCGCTAAAAAGTGCTTAAGAGCTACAGGGTCAGTATAGATAATGATGTGGGACCTAATTAGGTAGGACTAAAATTTCTCTAAGGTAAAGACCACAGCTAAGAATTCTTTCTCAGTGATAGAATAATTCAATTGAGTATCATTCAATGTTCTACTAACATAGTAGATTACATATGGCAACTTATCAATCCTTGGACCTAACACAATACCAATTCTTTCTTTCTTTTTCGGCAAAAAAAAAGTAACATTTATTGATGGAGATAGGTTACAAGCATAGAGGCTACATGGTAACTATGGAACAACTTCGACAGTCCCTGAGTACTCAGAACAACAAAATGTTCAATTATCCCATAGAATAACACCTTAGAAAAAGCACGTAATAGCCAAATAAAACAACATATACTAGGGGGCATTTGTGCAACAAACACAATTTCAAAATACTCTCCATCTTAAATTCCAAAAACCCGGCCCTTGCGAGAAAAAAGAGAAAGGAGGAGGCAAGTATTCAAGTACTCAAAAAACCAACAATAAAACTAACTTCTCTTCTGACGAATGGACAAAATCCCCACCTGTCTAGGTTGCATAAACCACACAACTCCCTAAGCAGATCAAGGAAAGACCAATAAACATTGTCAATCTAGAGTCACCAGCAAGCTTGGCTAAAACATTTGCAGCAAAATTGCTCTCCCGATAGCAATGAGTGAAGGAAATATTAGCTAACACTGAATGTCCCTGAATCCTCTTGCACCATTTGATACACTTACACTGAGTATGCATCTTGCCATTAAGCATGAGAATGACATTTTCCGAGTCAAATTTCACAAAAGACAAGGTCATTCCAGCAGCATCACATGTCTGAAGAAGATCCCAGATAGCCCTCATTTCTACCTCATTATTGGTGACATTACCATAGTAGTGTGAGAAAGCCAACACCACATTGCCCGAACTATTACGAACAATACTGTGGATGTGAATTTGGGGGTGGTTGGTGTAGATGATGTCGTGTCCACTCACGTCAACGCCTTTTGTTGTGATCGCCACTTGTCCTTTGCTTTTGTCGATTGACAAGGCACCTTGCGAGAGATGGTTGTGGTGGATGTGGTGATGTGAGTTCCCGGTTCACTAGATCAACAGCAGGATATTGTCCAACGACGTCCCCATGCTACGTAGTATTCTTCCCTTCAAGACAAACATGAAAAACAAAACAAGAATCCAAATTAGATTGGGTGCAGTCAACAATATCAAAATAGAAAATAAATGACATGAACAAATAGGCCTAATACTCATTCGGGGGTGGTTCCCCACATGCATATGCCATGAGCTATATTATGTCATGTAATAGATTATATGCAATAAAAAAATGAAATAATTGGAAAACAATACTCCCTTCACCCTCATACAATGTGGAGTGGATGGAGGAAGTGGAGGCACGATTGGAGCTCTAGAGGTGCACTATCGCTCGGATTGAAAGGTTCTCTATGGATCTAGGATTCTAAAATGATTTCGGCAGGACTTCATCAGGAATTGATCTCTTTGGGCAACCTCTCACTAAATTTGGAAAGCCTCCTCTAAAGCATAGACCTAGGAGATAGAGGTTAGGACGTCAAATCATGTCAAAAATGAGTCAAGAAAATATTTAGATATTAAATCAAATTTGAAAATTCGAAAAATGCCACTAGAGGAATCAACGACAGCCAAACAGATCCTATTTTTTGGTGCGGAAAAATAGACGAAAATGTCCTTTACAACTAGTCGCTACTCCTATGGCAACGAGCTCTAAACATCTCTATGTTTAAAAATAAAATCCAAAACTGATCAAACAAATATCTAGTAAAAAAATATAACTCGTTCCGTAATTTTCAAATCCTCTTGAAATCGCTAGAATATTCTAGAAAATATTTAAATTCAAAATCAAATTTTAAATCTAAATTCAAAATCAAAATCAAATTTGAAAGATAAAATCTCCAATAATTATGAGAATTATGTTAAATATATCTATAACAAATTCCAATCTCGTAACTAAATAGATATTTGGAAATTAAGCACATGTTGAAATTATCTTTTTAAATTATAAATAATTCTAGCGTTTAAAAAAAGTCAAAGTAAATATCATATCTCGTTTTAAGTCATGATAAAAATATATGATTTTAATCTTGACGTCACCCATTTTCTAGAAATTTCTAGAATATTCTAGAATTGATTAGGATTTATATGATATTAAATAATTATTCAAGTACATAGAAAATCCTAGAAATTATAATAATTATGGAAAAAATCATGATAATATTTATAAATGTCTCATATATTATATTAAAGTCCAAGATGACAAATTATCTTGAGAAAGAATTCCAAGATTTTTGTCGCCTATTGGTGTGGTGTGGCAACAATCTACTAGCCTGACTGATTGGCAACTAGTCTATCGTTTGTCATACTAGCATCATCCTAGTCTTTTTGTGTTCTACCACCTATCTTTTATGTTAAATCCACAGAAACTCCTTAAAAGTCCAAAAAATATTCAGAAATCACATGAAATCATAAAAACACCTTCTTTAAGCTTAAAGTACTCAAATCTGCCACCAATTTGAGTAAGATGAGAACGTTAGCTCTGCCACAACTAGCGAGTCACACCAAAAACATTCAAAGGAGTCAAGCCTACCACTAGCTTAAGTAGGTTAGCTCTGCCACAACTAATAACCTTTAACCAAGTAAAATCAAGAATGTCTTTAAGAAAAATCATGAAACTTCTGGAAAATAAGTTAGAGATCCTCAGTCCTGTAATCTGGGGCTCCTCAAAGGTTTTTATCCTAAACGACTCTAGGAAATGCGAAAATGGAATATCCACAAATACCACCACCACTTGAGGAATTGGAAGAACTAGAGCCTTCAACATTCCCTTTCAGACCAAACTTAGGGGGAATCCATCTCAGAATCATGAACCACATGTCTAAAGAATGGGGGATAACAAACCCATGAGAAGATAACGCAGAGACACCCCCCCTAAAGACTTGAATTTCTTTCCCTTGAGACCATAATTACAATCAACAAAAATGAAAGATAAAACTTGAAGAACAGAATGGGCTTTGGAAGAGAACTAACAAAGGCAACACTCCTTCCAAATATGCCAGCAAGCCAAGGGAGTAATCCAATAAGCATCCTTCTGAAAGAAAAATACCCAGCTTTAGCAAACCAATTACGCATGGTACAGAATAAATCATCATTAACAGGAATCTATAGAAGGGACCCCAACCGTTGCCAAAGGAATATAACATTGTCACTCCGGAAAAATAAATGTATCAAGGATTCCATTTTGAGAAGCAAGCAACAGTTGCACTTCGAGACAAATGGAATCATTCTCTGCACTTTAAGATCAATAGCTATACCATTCCAACTCATGCACCAAAGAAAGAGAAAAACATTGGGAGCCATAAACGAAGACCATAACAACCTGGAAATAGAGGATCTCCTACAATTAATATGTAGCTTAGAAGACGTACTTTTAAAGGAAAAGTCACCACTAGCCAAAGGAAGAGAGATCAACCTATCCTCACTCCCACAAGGATCAACTTGAAGGCCCCTCAAATCAAACCACATACGTCTACCATCATAAGAAGTAACCCTGATATTACCCATGACCAAATCAGTATGGAAGAAGACGTCCCTGATGGATGTACTAAGGTCTGTCCCACTGACCACACCAAGCCTGTCAAGAAGGATACCTTCTGACCACCACTTATCCATCCAAAAAGATCTATTCCCCTTATCAATTAGCCAGAGAGAATTAGAGATCACCCAAGGCATAACCTCCATGAGCTTCCTCCAGCGATAGGTTGCAAAAGAAGAAATATACTGCCAGCCCTCAACAGAAATTCTATATTTAGTATTGCAGAATTTGCTCCATAGAGATTCCTCCACTAATAATTTTCAACAACTCTTAATGTTGAACAGAAGATGATTGTCCAGAAGTTTACGAATACCAAGACCCATCTCACACATAAAAGAGGTGCACATACTCCATTTCACCCAGTGAAACTTACGTTTGTCATCACAAATCCCCCACAAAAAATCCCATAAAAGCCTCTCAATCTGCTTAATCACCCTATCAGTAACCCTTGTAACTGCCAAGATATGCATCGAGATAGAAGAAAGAACATGCTTGACCAAATAAGACGACAACTCATGGAAAGAAATCTTGCCTTCTAACCTCCAATACGCCCCCTAATCTTCTCAATCAAATGAGAGAAATACCCCAAATACATCCTGCCTAGAGCAATAGGAACACCCAAATAATGGAGAGGCCATGATCCATTCTAGAACCCTGTAATCTACTCAACTTTGTCATTGGAAAGAAGCTTTTTATGCCAGAAATAGGTACATTTGTTTCTACCTATGCATTGACCAAAAGCTTGCTATCGTGGAGCCACTGGCCATCCTCATTTTTAATAGCATGAATGAAACACCGCTGTCTTTTAGTGTTAACACTAGAGTGAAAGAAAGTTGTGTTCCTATCCCCCTACTTGAGCCACCGACACCTGGCCTTTTGATGCCAAAACATCTCCTCCGGCCTCAAAACCTCCTGCAAACTCTGATTAGCTCTAACCAATAGCTATAGATTATCCTTAGAAAAAACACTATCAACAACCAACTAAGCTACCCTAACATTTTCCTTAGCATCCTTCACCTTAGAGAAAATATCCTCGAAAATAGACTTACTCCATTCATGCAGTACCCCCTTGAGCCTCTTCAGCTTGAGGAACCATCTAAAAGAGAAATCCCCACCATCCTCTACCTCCTGCTCCCAAGATCTACGGATAACAGACATACAACTGGGATCTTGGAGCCAAACATCAAGAAATTTAAAACGTTTAGCACCACTAGTAATATCCTGATAGAAATCCACCAATAGGGAGCATGATCAAAAGAGATGCGCTGAAGACCCCTAGCATTCTAGACAATTATCTTCATTTGACAATGGGAAGAAAGGATTCTGTGAAACCCTACATTTTGCCTTACTTCAAGTAATAGGACCATGCAACATCACCTGTACTCCCTCATTCTTTACAATACTAGTATCACTTGAGTAGCCTTTATCCTTAAGCTCAACTCTTTTTTCCCGAGGTCTCCCCCTCCCATGTGGCCTATCCATAGACGAAGACCGGAAATCATCTCTATCTTGTTTGTCTGAAGTTCCCTCATCAACAATATCGTCTGGAATCACCATATTCTGCATAACACCCCCTCCAAAAGTAGAGCTAGAATCCATACCAACCCGCTCATGTTCACACTCTGAATGAACTACCTCCAATTGAGCTTGTCCACTGTCCTTGGTCATGCCAGCATCACCCTCCAAACTAGCAACATCTACACGAGATCCATCATCCTCCACAAAAACCCTAACCAGCATCTCCCTAACCTAAGGATCCTTATCCCAAAGAAAATCCCTCTTATCATGCACCACTAGGTTTTCCTGGAGCCTCTTGAAGACCTGATTGATAGGAATATCCTCCTTGTCCTGAATAGAAAATACTTCCAGTAGAGTGAGCATCCTACCTATAGGTTTCCAAACTTTCCTTGGTTCATTAGCAGCTGTCTTCTTCCGTGACCCATTTCTGGTATTCCCACGTCTGCTAGCTTCACGAGTACTCTTCCCTGGAGCATCATGAGCACTTCTTTTCTCAAGATTCCGACCACAATCCTCACGCATATGTCCACACTTCCTACACTCAAGACAGAAATCTGGTCTATTATCCATTGCCATGGGTTGATAGCTCCCTTGAACCTCCGTGCCAAGATAGCTTCAGTAAGATATGCCCAAGTAAGATTTAGGTCCACACAGAACCTAGCACAAACAGCTATCGATTGGTTACGAGTAGCTGAAGCCACCGTGAGCAAGGGCCCGAAGATCCTCGCAACAGACCTGATGAAACCCAGCTTGTAGTAGCACTGGGGAAAGGCCGAAAGAGAAATCCGAACTAGTGCAACTTTGCTCTCCATTCCCAGACAAAACCTAAAGACTTTAACAGCCTGTCCCTTCAACAGCCAATGCTCCCTAGTATAAACCTTCAAGAAGTCAGACTCAACTTTGAAGTTTATCAGCATTGGCATACCCCCCTGTTAGACATCGAACCCCCCTGTTAGACATACCCCGTTGTATCTCCGATATGAGGATGTGTTGAGAAAAAAACTAGAATATGAGAGTATCTTTATAGGGAGCATAAATTCTGGCAATCTCAACGCTAGAGAAGATTAGCGTCGGTCGACCATTCCTGACAGTCAACTCACGGAATTGTATATCATCCTCCCCTTGACGATTACCAACCATGGCGGCAAAGGACCGCCCCCAATCCTAGCTACACGCCAATTAGCTGACCAGAGTTTCCATGCCTCCTGCCATACCAGCAAGGAGTGAAATCACCCAAAAGAAGAACCCAAACCTGCAACACCAAGGATGGCCACACCAACAAACCAAGAACGTCCACCAGAGAACCATGATGCTGCTATGAGGGTGGGAGACGGAACTACGGTCCAGAGATCAAGCAACAACCAAAAAGATCAAGGTGCTACGTCAAAGGCGGAAGGCAAGACGCCCTTGCAGAAACCAGAAAGACCGATCAAGAAGTAGTCCAGAAGATTCTATGTAAGCATCCAAAGGCTGGAACCCTAAACGTAGCAAAGAAGATGACCCGAAGAAAAGAGATCCCACGACTACAGTAGCATGAAGCAAACCCTTCGAAGCCAAAAGAACTGTAGCCAAGGAAGCCCACTCCAAGACGGAAACAAAAACCATCGAAACCCTGGCTGTGGCCTAGAGCCATCGAAACCATAGAAACACCATAGAGTCGCCGGACCTCCTCTCCTCTCCTACCAAGATATAACTCTTCGCAAGTCCTATTGTCTTCCCCCAGCGGCTTCCTCGTATATAGAGATATCTTGGCTCCCCTAGAATTTGTGACCAATTTTATAAGTAGATGCATCGCACTTGAATTCAAATGGTTGGGTCCAATCAAGTGGATTAATGATAGGGGCTGACGATAGTACCTTCATGAGGTGTTCAAATGCTTTAAGACATTTAGGAGTGAAGTCAAAAGGAACATCTTTAAACAATAGTTTAGTTAAAGGTCTAGCAACCTTACTAAAATGTTGAATAAATCTTCTATAAAATCCCTCCTGTCCTAAGAAAACACTAATGTCCTTAATAGTGGTTGATGAAAGAAGATTAACAATAAGGTTTACTTTGACTCGATCTACTTTAATTCCCATTTTCGATATGGCATTGTCTAAGACAATGTATTATTGAACCATGAAATGACATTTTTCTTAATTAAGTGTCAAATTCTTCTCTCTTCACCTTTTCAAAACTAACTTAAGATGATGAAGACCCTCATAGAAAGCTGAGCCAAAAATAGAAAAATCATCTATGAAAATCTCTAAAAATCTCTCCACCATGTCGAGAAGATGCTCACCATGCATCTTTTGAAACTTGTTAAAGTGTTGCATAGCCCAAAGGGCATGCACTAATAGGTAGAGGTTTCAAAAGGGCAGGTAATGGTGGTTTTCTCTTGAACCTCAGGAGTAATAGGAATTTAGTTATAACTACAATATCCATTAGGAAAACAATAATACTTATATTTGGCTAACCGTTCTAACATCTGATCAATGAATAACAATGGAAAATGGTTTTTCCTAGTTACTACATTCAACTTCCTATAGTAAATGCATACTCGCCATCCTACTTAGATGTGAGTGGGGACAAGTTCTATGACAACTGGCATCACTACTATCACAAATATATTAGTCCAACAGAATACTAAATTGGGGACATTTTTTATGTAGGTGCCTACATATAAGGAGTATGTTGGTAACTTTTTATTTTTCATAAAGACATAAGGAAGAAGAAATAACCGTATAGATATACTTATTAGATATCCATAAATACATAGTGAAATTTTCATTTAAAT
>JAMKQA010079433.1:0-11203 GCA_024699735.1 Posidonia australis
ACAAGCTGAGCATTTGTGCTCAGATTGCAGGCCTTGTGGACTGATCCATGTAGGCAGGCGGAGGGGGAGATTGTTGGGCCATCCTCCACCTCCATGGCGAGATTGGAAAGAAAATCTCAATCTCGAAAAATAAGGGATTGCAATTGTGAGAGAAATAAGGGATTGCAATTGTGAGAGAAATCAGGGATTGCAATTATGAGATATAATCGGGAGGAAGATATATATATATGCCTTGGCAAAGAGAGAAAAAAAAGGGCAGAAGAAAAAGAGATAAGAAGAGAGAGAGGAGCAGCCGTCTCTTCCCCTGTTTTTCCCACACGGTTGCTGTTGCAATTTTTCCCCTTCACGCGTTCTGCTGCTGCGTAGAGGAGCAGCTGGTCGTCCATCCAACGTCCTGTTGTTGCTGTGCCGCCGCCGGTGAAGAGGAGACGCGTGATCCAGCGCGTGGTTCCACCAACGTTGAGGAAGAGGTGCTCGTAGGTGAACGCCCACCGTGGATGCGCGTGGTTCCGTGACAGGGGAGATTCTCATCTACTCCATTGGGTTATATTTCTTCTTTCTTATTATCTCTATTGAAGATTATTTGTGGCTTGTGTTAACCTCAAGTTTGAGAACTTGAGAAGAACAAATTGTATTCCCTTGACAGTATAGTGTCGGTTGCCTGGACCAAGAGGGTCCCGTGGTTTTTTCCTTTCCTCACACCGAGGGGGTTTCCACGTAAAATTTCCTGTGTCTGCTTGTGATTGTTTGGTTACAGTTTTTGTCTGCTTCGCCTTAGTGTTTGTTAGGCCCTCGTTTCCCAACATGATACTCCTACAATGATTCGTAATATAATTGAAAATCAAATCGAAATGATAGACTTTTAGTGAATTGTAATTGGGATCTTTTAATTCCAAATAAAATCTAGGACCCCAGCTCTATGGAAGTACATTTTTTTGAGCATGAAATCAAGGCAAGTGTGTTTGATATGGCTGGTGAAAAAGCCTCAGGCCCAGATGGTTTCCTTATGTGCTTCTTCCACCTTTTCTGGAAGGAGGTTAAGGAAGATTTATTTGGCCTCTTTGACTTCTTTTTCAAAGCTAGGTATCTAAATTCTTTAAAAGGGATTAATCAAACCTTTATCTTCTTGATTTTAAAGAAAGAGAGAGCACAAAATGTGCAGGACTTTCGACCTATTAGTCTACTGAATAGTGCTTTTAAGATCATCTCTAAATGTCTTGGGAATAGGCTCAGTCTAGTTCCAAATAATGTCATTGACAGCTACCAATGTGCATTTCTACCTGGTAGATGTATTAGTGATTGCTTTCTGGCTACGCAGGAAACAATACAGTTTATACATCAATCCAAGACACTTGGTCTAGTGCTAAAGTCAGACTTTGAAAAGGCATTTGACAATGTCTATTGGGACTTCATTATCGAATCTCTTAAAGGGTTGGGTTTCAGGGAGACCTAGATTACCTAGGTCAAAATGTGTGTCACCACTGTAAAATACTCTATTTTGGTCAATGGTGCCTCAAAAGGATTCTTCGGAGCTTCTAATGGACTCAGGTAGGGTGATCCTTTATCACCTTTATTATTCATTGTGGCCACATACGTCTGTAATAGAATGCTACAGTTAGGTCTTCAAGGAAACCTTATCTCTAAAATTCAATTTCGTAGAGGTGGTTCCAGTGTGGTTAATATTCAATATGTAGATGATACAATTTTGTTCCTAAGACCTAATGAGGACTGTATCATTAGTGTTAAAAGAATCTTGGCATGTTTTCAAGTATGTTCATCTCTTAGAATTAACTTTAGTAAATCTTCCCTCATAGGCATTAAGGTTTCTCAAGAAATCTTGGACTGGAGTTGTAATATTCTGGGTTGCAAGTAGGAATCTCTTCCAATTAAATACTTAGGCTTGTCGCTTCACTTTCGAAGGGCAACATATAAGGATTGGACTCCTGTATTGGATAAACTGACCTCTAAACTTGATTTATGGAAGGCTAGATTCCTATATATTGGTGGTAAACTTATACTTGTAAACTCTGTCTTATTGGCCATTCCAACCTATTTCATGTCTGTGCTTCACCATTCAGTAAGGGTGGAGTAGGAGATTGATCATCTTCGAAGAAGATTTCTTTAGCGATCCACACAGACATGTAGAAAGAGATACCATTTAGTTAAATGGCAAATTATTTGCCGCTCTTAAAATCAGGGGGGTTGTGGCATTATTGATATCAATAGTTTTTGTACTACTTTAAATTGTAAACTAGTTTGGCAACTTCTTGATAATAGCATTAACTTTATTTTCACTAATTAGTGAATTTCACTAGTTTGGAAGCTTCATTTTTAATTATTTCCATTTTATGAATTTTATTCTTAGACGAGTGTTACTATTCTGAGGCCTGTTGTGTGGTTTTGTGCTTTTGGGCTTAGGCCTCGTGGGTCGGCCTCTATTTACGTGTCCCTATGCGTGGTTTGGCACTTTGCATTGTGGTACTGTGCGTGTGGGGCTCGTGTGTGAGTTCGTGTGGGGCCCAATGTGGGGTCCACGCCGGCCAACGTTCGTGGGCCGTCGATTGTGGCTGGTGGTTGGGTGGAGTGGTTGGTTGCTCATGCGGTGTGCTGGTGGCTAAGATGTGTAAGTGAGCACGTTCCCAGCTACTGCGGGCGTAGGCTTTATAAGCCGCACCGCACTCCTCCACCGCCCATCGCCGCCTTCTTCTTCTTTCTTCTTCTTTCCTTCTCCTCCCCGATGTGCATTTCTCCCTTCCCCACCTTTCTTTCCCTTCCTCCCCACTCCTCCTTCTCCGCCCCTTCTCCTTTCCCCCTTCTCCTTCCACTCGTCTCCCCTGTCTTTCTCCTGCATCACGCGTCGAGAGAGAGAGAGAGAGATTGAGGGAGTGAAGTAGAGGGTTGCGGTGGCTTGGGTGGCACGTCCTTGGGGTTGTGGTGTGGCCGAGGTCCCCGGAGTTCACCGCGGATCAGTCGGAGATCGCCTGATATGTTTTCAGGTACGTATCTCCACCTTATGTAATAGAGAGCATGAAATTGGTAGAAAATGCTAGGATTGCATGGAATCTAGGTAAATTTAGTTTCCGAAAATTTATTGTGATTTTATGAGAATTTATGGCAAATTTATTGGCATTTATGATGGTTGGTGCGTTTTGGGTTCTTTTGACCCTTCTGTCTTTCCGATTTTATATCTCGATGCATGGTGAATGGATTTTGGTTTTGTTTGTTGGGTTTTGGAGTAGACTCGACGGTCTACATCTTATGTTTTATGCAAGATTTTTAGTGCTTATTTAGAGAGTCCAATCGGAGGTCCCAGTTGGGGCGATTTCAGATGGTAGGGTTTGGGCCGTTTTCTGGTTTCGCAGAATTCGACATACCGAAATGGAAACGGCATACCGAACTAGTGGATTTCGGCATACCGTTTTATGTTAGTTTAGCTCCTCTGGTCGAAATTCAGTCGTCCGATTTCAGACGGTCGCCCGAATCAGGAGATTTCGGTCGACCGAACCAGCTTTGTTATACCGAATTGGGCCTGAGTGTTGACCGTTGACATGATTCGATCAACTGATCTAGATCGGCCTACTGAACCAAGGGTTTTCGGCATACTGAACCTATTTTCGGTATACCGAACCTATTTTTGGCATGCCGAATCTAGGCCCAAATGTGCTAATATAATGTATTTTCCGAAGGCTTTCTGGATTGTTGTGTTTTGTCCCATTGAGATGAGATTGTGGGCCATCAGCGGTGGTCCCCAGGGACACCTGACGCGTCGCTTTGCCGAGGTTTTGGAAGAATTTTCAAAGATATGAAAATGATTTTGGAAATGGATTTCAAGGAAATGGTTGGCCTGTTTTGGAAAATATTTTCCTTGTTTTCTGTGTGCGGGCTGAGACAGTGTGGGACCGTGTCATCGGGACCAGGGAATGTGACGACATTCTCGAGTGGCTGGGCACAACTCCCTAGTTGAGGTCGGGGGCCGAGATGCCTGAGATTGAGGGGCTTCGAGTCCTGGAGGTATGAGACTCCTTGATTGTCGTCTCGAGGCTAGGGTTGTGGTCTACGGGTTGAGGTGTTTTGTGGCATGACGGGGAGGTATGATACTCCTGCTGTCGCTGTGAGTATTGAGGCTCAAGTGTTGTCGGGGGTGGAGGTATATACTCCCTCCTGAGCACCGTGTGTGGAGGACGCCGTGAGGAGGAGTACCCTGTGGTGGCCAGTGCAGGTGGGACACGTGCCCTGTAGCTGGTAGCGTCCTGAGAGATAGGACAACCTTCCCAGGGAGGGGTTGGCTTTGTGTGGGTTCTCCAGGTGGGAGAATCGCGGGACGGTGATAGCTCCTGCACAGGGTGGCTTCACCGTGGCAGTGCAGAAAGCCGTGGTCGCTCCTCGATGGACTGCGTGTGGCCAGAGTTAGGTTGCCTGGCACTGGGCTTCCCGACTCACTGCCTGGCGCTGGGCTTCCCAACTCACTGTGTCTGGTTTTGGCCATTGAGGGCCTTTGCTTGTGGCTTTGGGCTAGTAGAGCCTTGGTTTGTGGTTTTAGCTGGTGTGAGCCTGGTTTACGAGGTTTTGAGAAATGGTTTGCAAAATAAATTTAAAAGGAAAATGGATTATAGTTTTGTTTTCCGTGGTTTTCCTTGGGGTGCATACTGGGTGAGTTTTGTCACTCATGCGTTTTCCTCGTGGTTTTGGTTTGCAGGTGCAGACATGCGATTGGTTTAGCGTAGTGTATATAGTCTGGAGTCTACTAGCTGCACACACAGGTTCCTGCTAGTTAGATATTTACTATTTGGCAGAAATTTTCGCGTAATTTAATTGTTTTAAATTATTGTGGAAAATTTGGGACGTGACACTAGGGATTTATTAAATGTAACACCCAATGGAGGGTCCCCTCTATGGTTGGAGATTTGGCACTATTTCCCTATTTTTAATATATTCTCAAGGTTTATAGTCCAAAATGAAGAAAACACTCTATTCTGGGAAAATATATGGATGGTTGAGGGATCACATAGAAATATTACGCTAGATTCGTTCAATATATCAAAAATGAGAAAAAGACACAGTCAAGAAGATCCTCAATAAATATGTTAGTGACTTTTCTGGAATTTTTAGACAGGATATCCAAAATAATTCAAACTTTGATCTTCTTCAAAGTCTATTGGATAATTTTTCTTGACATTGTGGAAAATATTAATCTTGCTAAAGAGATAAACAAAATTCATTTGATCCTCTTCGTAGATACCTCGATTTTGCAGTTACTTGACAGCAGACTCCTTTGGAAATATGCTCTGGTTGCGACCACCAAACTTATAACTCCACCAAAATCCTAAACCCACAAGCCCATTCAGGCCCACACAAGCTCACTCTGATCTAATCAAAAATCAAAACCAAACAAAACTCATTTGAAACATTTAAATCCAAATTAATCAAATAAAAACCCTAATTAAACCAAAATTAAATAAAATCCACTTAAAATCCAAATTAATTAAGTAAAAGTTCTAATTAAAACCAAAATCAAATAAATTCATTTAAGCCACTTAAAATTCAAATTTAATCAAGTGAAAACCCTAATTAAAATCAAAATCAAATAATATCCACTTAAGCCACTTAAAAACCAAATTTAATCAAGTGAAAACCCTAATTAAAATCAAAATCAAATAAAATCCATTTAAACCATTTAAAATCCAAGTTAACTAAGTTAAAACCCTAATCCAAGTTAATTAAGTGAAAAACCCTAATTAAAACTCTAATCAAGAAAATCCAATAAAATCCATTAAAAATTAAATCTAATTAAAAAGAAACCCTAATCCAAACAAAAATCAAGCAAAAACCAATGAATCAAAATCTAAGTCAAAACCCTAATAAAAACCAATTAAACCAAAATTTAGATTAAACCACTAATTAAATCAAGTAAAAAACTAATTAAGTCTAAATTAAAACTCAAACACAAAACTCTAATCCATTTAAATTCAGAAAAACCCTAAAATAATAAAACCCTAAAAACCTTAATTTAAAATCAATTAATTAAATCACAAAAACCCTAAAATAATTAGAATCCTAAAAACCATAAAATAATAAAACCCTAATCAATTAATTAAATCCCAAAAACCCTAAAATAATTAAAATCCTAAAAACCCTAATTTAAAACCAATTAATTAAACTTTAAATCACAAAATCAAAAATTTAATTAAAATTAGAAAACCCAATTAAAAACCTAAATCTAAAACCCAAAATCCCTTAAAAACCCCTAAAAACCTAAAAAACCCTAAACACAAGCCCATCTTCACAGGCCCATTATCAGCCCAAATGCATTCCATTTCTACTTCAATAAAAAACTTTAGGAAAAGCCAAAAATAATTCTGGCCACCGCCAGCGGCCCGAGTTTTCCGACGAGATCTCCAACATCGAATCCCAATCAATAGTTGTCTAGGCCTGATCTCCCGTGATCTCGGGCCATTCCCTCCTCCCTCACACGCTTGATCCAATGGCGTCCAATCCCCTAAGGAGGGGGATCGACGGCAGGAGAGGACACTGTGGTGCATAAAGCCTTCGGCCGTCGGCAGTTCAAGCCCCTTCTTCCAACGCTCCAATCCACAGAGAAGACCCCCTTTCGAACCAGAGCCAACCTAGCGAGTCCCCTTTACGTCTAGAGCCTCTCCCCAAGCCTTTTGTAGCCCAGAGATTCCCTTGAACCACCGTCGGAGTTGTAACCAGAGGACCGCTGTCGAGTCTCGTGGGAGGACAACCCGACTGTCCCTAGGTATTTTCCTCCCTTTTAGCTTTGATTCAAGTTCCTTTAGGCCTGCAGGATCCCTTTAGTCATCTGGATAGGTCTTGTCGGAGTCATCACCCCTCTGTTTGCCGTCACCTTCGCCTCCAGTGGTGGGTTCAAGAGAAGCTTGGGGAGGGCCCAAGAGAGGCCCATGGGCCTCTCCTCCTCCTTCGTCCTCCTCTTCCCCGAGTTCCCATCACTCAAGGGAGGGCCCTCAGGCCTCCCGTGCTTGAAAACACCGCCGTTGCTCTGTCGATCGCCGCTATGGAAGCTGCTGGAAGCCTTCGGACACCCCCCATCGCTCAAGACCTCCTCTAGAAGACCAGCCTCCCTGCTAGGAACCTCCTCAACCTGTCACGCCTCCTCTGTAGCCATCGGAGCAAAGCCCTGGCTGCTGCAACTTCCTGTCGCCAACACAGGAGACAGGGGGAACACACCAGACCTCCCCGGTCCTCGCCGATGCCTCTAGGAGTCTCCTCAGGCCTCCCTGAAGCTCCCTTGGTCCTCGCCGCGTCGCTCCAGCCGCCACGTCGCAGCCAGCTCCCTCGTCGTCGTCTTCCTTAGTGTCGGTCAACACCTCACCAGAGCCAGAGGTGGGGAGGGAATCTTAGGCCTCCCTAGTCCTATCCATCGCGTCGGAGAGCTCCGTTGCACCGCCCTCAAGCTTCCCCGACCATCGCCCGCCTTCTTCCACCACTGTGCCACCGTTGAAGACTCGCCGAAGATCCGGTGTTGATGAACTTCGAAAAGGAGTTTTTTAGCTTAAACCTAGTTAGTTTTAGGTTTTTATTTTTAGGCCCCACTTTCATTACTTTTAGATCCTATGTTTTTATGTTGAAGCCCTTGTAGTTTTAAATAACTTTTATTTCTTTATTTTGTTTTTGTAAGAATTGCATATAGCTTCTTGCATATTTTAATTTTTTTATCTTTATTGCATTCATACATGTTTTCTCACATTTAAGTCCCTGAGATCATATTTTCTTAGCAACTAAGTCCTAAACATTTGTATCATGCATCCAGAGCTTTTTAAAATGAATTTTCCTTATGAAATTTGCATTCTAAACCCTAAAAAATTTCATAAGTACACTGGTCATCAAAAAAGTCTAATTTTTATCACATTTAAGCCTTGAAATTTTGCATGTAGGCCCTTGGGTTCATAGCATACAATCATTGAGTGTAGGAAATTTGCATCCAGACCCTTAAACTAATTTCAAATTCATCATTTAGGGTTTTAATTGTTTTCACACCCATTTTTGACATTTTCCACTTATTGGATTTATATTTTTTGCACTTAAACATAGTTTTCATTTAAAAATCGTGTTTGCATTGTAAACTGATCTTTAATTACACATTTTAGTCACATTTGTACTTTATGGGTGAATTTCGCATAATAGACCCTAAACTCTCAAGAAATTACCAAGGTACGATTTTCACGCATCTTAGTGCTACATTTGCTTTCAATCCATCATCTGCACATTAAGATAGGAGGCATTGAACACACTTTGATCAGTCTTCCCCTTTTTTTGTGAATTTTGTGCTTTAGTCCCTATACTTGTCCTTTAACATGTTTACATTATTTTCTTGTTTTTAAAACCTTGTCCTTTTCGTGTTCTCTCGTAAATAACTTCTTCCTGACATTTTGCATACATTAGACCATGCATCATCCACATACATGCATCTATCACATTTGGCCATAGAAATGACCAAATTGCCCCTATGCCACCAATTCTAGCATATACATTTTAACTCTTGCATTAAGTCATGCATAATCTTTGTCTAAGTCATTCCTCAACACCTTTTACACAATTAGGCCTATTTTCATGCATTCTACATCGTTTTCGTTGCATTTGCATATCATCCCATCCTTTTCAAGCAAGCTAGCATCCAATGTGGTTTTTCGTGGATTTTTCCTTATATCGTTTTTTGAATTCCTTCATTAGACATTCGATTTGATTTCCTTTACTCCTACATTTTGGATTTTTCAATTTGATTTGGATTTCATTGCTCGAGAGTATACATTAACTGACCAGAAAGCCCACATTAGCCCAATTGTGGATTATTTTTCCTTTCTGATTTTCACAACATTTTTTCATGATTCTGACGACTTGGGTTGATCCCACTTTTGATTCTTTTGACATCAGTATGGTTTTCCAAAACATTATTTCTAAAAACACTGTCATTTTTTGTGATTTTCATCACATGTCACCATTTGCCTGTTTTGCACGGACTTCTTTGCAATTTTTCCATTCTGATTTCCGTGAAGTTTTCTACAATTCTAATGATTTGGGTCTATCGTAATTTTGATTCTCTTGATGTCGGTATGATTTTTCGAGCCATTCTTTCCAAAAACATCGTCATTTCATGTGATTTTCTTTGTCGCATCCTATTTCATTATTTTGTCATTTCGTGTGGATTTTCTCGTAGTTTTTGCATAGCGTCTTGCACATCCATCTGGACTTGACTTGACATTCATATTAGCATGATTAGAGTACAATCTAGGCTTTGCAAGCATTCATCTAACCTTTAGCAAGTGAATCGGATTAGAAAGACCGAGTTTCTCGGACGTATGGGGGTGTCTAATACCTTCCCCGTACGTAACCGGAATCCTTACCCATCCTCTGATTTGTAGACATTTGGTCTTATCATTAGCATCTCATGCATTCATTCCTTTTGTGGTTTGTTTGTGGTTTTCCTCGTCTTTTCCTTAAAAGATTAGGTGGCGACTTTGATTTTTTCGTTTTATCTTATCTTGTGCCTTCGCCATCCTGGCATGGCTGTGGCCTCCTTCCTCTAGTGCGACTTCGTGCCGGATTCTCGGGCTGGTATGGTCACACTCTCGACTGATAATCACTTTTCAGTGAAATGTTATAAAATCTTGAATGATGGTGGTACTAGATCTCCATTATCAAACAATATATGGAAAGGTAAGATTTCCCTTAAGATAAAAATCTTCTTGTGGTTGGCCATTCATAATAAGATTCTATCTAATGAAAATCTTTCAAAAGGCGGTTGGGCTAGGTCCTTGTCTTGCTCTCTTTGCAATAATAGCTATGAAAGTACTGACCATATTTTTCTGAGATGCCCCATAGCGATAAAGGTTTGGGAATTTTTTCTGGATAATTCAACATGTCTATTGAATTATGATATTAAGGATATTTTATTCCTTGTTGATTCACAGTAAATATAGAAGTTCTAGATTTGGCTAGAACTTGCTTGTCCCAACTATTATATGGAATTTATGGTTGGAAAGAAATAATGGAGCTTTCAGAAATAAAACTGTATCATACATATTTATTATCTCAAAAGTTATTTCACTTATCAAGATTTGGGCAAATATTTTCAATGCAGGCCATGAAAATGAGGAATTCTCGTGGCCTTTAAAAATATGCAAAGAGATTGGGACCAGGCCCGTGCTTAGTTGGCTACCCAAGCAATTAGCTCTTCCATTGACCTCCCAATTCCAGCTGCTGCACCTATGATGTCTACCCTTACAGCAGGGTTCTGAAAGCAATATTTAGGGGCTGAGTTTGACTTTAATTTTGATAATTTGTGTTAATTTGGTGAACTTGTAATACTATGAACAATTATTTTGGATGCTTGGGCTGCTATCTGTAAGCCCTATTTACTTCTGTATTTGGGACATATGCCAATTACTTAGTGGTGGTTTGTGCAACCAAGTGACATATCAATATATAATCTTACCGTTTACAAAAAGAAAAAAAAAACTCAAAGAAAGACATGGTTGTGGAGGTGGTGTCGATGGTGCACTACTAGAAAAATAGGAAATCGCGAGGACAAATGTCCTCGCTAAGTCCTCCCAATGTCCTCGCAATTTCCTCGCTAATGGCGTTTGCGAGGACATTGCGAGGACAATAAGTTCTCACTATATACATCATCGTTAAATTTCAATTGCGAGTAAATTTCCTAGCAAAATCCTCGTAAAAAATTTTGCGAGGACTTTGCGAGGACAAAAGTTCTCGTTATGTCCTCGTTATTAGTCGTAATTTCCTCACAAAGTCCTCGTAATGTCCTCGCTCAAAATTTTTAAAAAAAAATAAAAAATAAATAATTGTGAGGACTTAGCGAGGAAAATGTCCTCGCTAGGTCCTCGCTAAAAATTAAAAAAATAAAAAATTAAAATTTTGTATTAGACACGTATTTCATATCAACAATGTAATAAAAATAAAACCACAAAAATGAAGACAAATATACATCACTTTCGCTCAACTGCAATAAATTATGAGAAAGTAAGATCAAATAAAAGAAAAACTAGTATGTAATAATCAAATAAGTGGTTTAATTCTGTCGGCTTATAATGGACATTAAATATAATTTATATGATTAAAAGATAGCTATCCTTTACCGATTCATTTACAGATTCCAACAGTCGCTTCACACCAGCAATAAGAGTAACAATGCTCTCATTTGATATCA
>JAMKQA010079434.1:0-10804 GCA_024699735.1 Posidonia australis
TGCTCAGAAATATCACTCTTTTATCCCGGGTCAAGTGTATAATGCAAGGATATTGCATAATCAAATCAAAGTTGTATCATTTTCGAGTGATTTATCATCATTGCTCTATATGCAAATGCAAACACATAAAACAGTAAAAAAAAAAAGTGTGCCTTCCTAGTAAATCCAGGAGAAAAACCAGGGAAAATCTAGGAGAAAACAAGTCGAGAAAGCATGATAAGTGTGTGTAAAAACATGCTGTATGCTAAAACAGAGCAGTGTGCTGGTTTGGTGCGCCTACAAGGTGTGCCTGGTTGTTGCGCCTGAAAGGTGCGCCAACCTAGCTCACAGATTTTGTTAATTGGGTTTTGGCTTGCTACAGGCTCCGGGTATGGTTTAAGGGTTGATCACATCCAAAGCAACATGCAGATAACTCATCTCTGGGTCACCGCAAAATCGGGGTGTCTACAAACACTGACAGCTTAGAACCTTAGATTTGAGTGTTGGAGTCAGTCCTTCTACAAATTCCTTAGCTCTACACTTCTTTGTATAAAATGGTTGTGAGAACTAGGCCTGTAAATGGGGAGGTTATTTACCAACAATTAGCCCTAACCCGTCCTATTTTATATGGGTAAGGATTAATATATTTTTACCCCGTTATCCGTTTACAAGTCACCTACTTTACCCCTATTCTCATATGGTACGGGTAAGGATTATCATCAACTTGTCACCTGTTTACCTATTATATAAGCTGGAGAGGTTAATTTGTCTTATCTAAGATAATTTATTTTCTATCATTGTTATTGTCTTCAAACACATTATTTTAATATGATATACGTTTATATGCTTAAACATTCTTAAAATCGGTGTTACTATCTTCTATGTATCATTTGAATTTAATCAGATAAACGTTTGTATACTTAAACATTCTATTTTTTTTCTTAACCATAAATCTACCCAATTACCTGTTTACCTTACTCATTCTATATCCTACAACGGATAATGGGACGGATAAGCGTAGAAACTTAGAGAATGAAGATCTATACTCGCCTCCTTACCTGTTAGAATTTAAAGGTTATGGGTATGAATAAGGCTTTACACATTCCATTTACAGGCCTAGCAAGAACTACTCCATTCGGGTGAAGGTCGCCTCATACTCAGCCACCGACATGTTACCTTGCTTCAGATTTCAGAACTCCCTGTCCACCCTATTCCTCTTGTATTCTAGAAAATATTTCTCATAAAAGGCGTCCTAAAAATCCTCCTAAGAGATTATCAAAAGATCAGAATTCAGAAATTTTATGCGACGCATGACTCCCCACCACTAATCTGCGTCACTCTTGAACTAAAAGGTAGTTAGCCTGACCCATTTCTCGGCAGGGCATTCCAAGTCCTCTAGGATTTTCTATACTTTATTAGCCACACCTCACACTCTTCTGGCTTGCCTCAGCCGTCAAAAGTCTTGGTCCCATCTATATTACTCTTGCTGAGGGCCTGGATGAATTCATGCATCATGTGGCTCATTTCCTATCATACACCTTGCTAGCCGTTATCTTGCTCCTCATCGGAACTTACTACGGGAGTCCTATCTCAACCAAACCCTCTAAGCGGTATCTTAGTGTCACCATAATCAAACAAGTTAGTTCATATATTTGTTATTGTGCAGTCCTATGAAGTTACAATGTCGGACACTCTAAACTGGTGCACTTAGTGAACCTAAACTTTGATACCACTCTGTAACGCCCCATGCACTACACAACAGTACCAATATTAACCGAATATTTAATTAAAGTTAAATTAACCAATATTAGGAAATAAATAATTCAAACTAACTACCCAGAACCTATGTGTGGCTAAGTGGCTTCGAAATTTACACTAGAATTAGACTGCACTTCCAATTATGCACCTGTAACAAAAACACAATAAAATCACACGTAAACACTAGTCACCCAATATGGCCCCCCCTCCCCCCACCCAAACCAAAATCGAGCAAAAACCCTAAAGAGTTACTAGTAGAATGAAGAAATGCGAATACCGAAAAGCCAAACACGTAATCTGAAAATCCATTTATAAATCATGTCTTTTTCAAAATAGTTTTATCATTTTCTTTGAAATTTCATGCATGTCTTGAAAACACTTTTATGCATCTCAGTAACCAAATCTTTGCTAGAATCCAACCAAAAACCACTAATCAAGTCCCAAATCAGAATCATAGCCAAACCACAGCTAGAAACTAGCTCAAATTACAAGTCACAACACAACTAGAACTTAACTCAAAACCAAATCATAGCTCGATTCTAGCTCAAAATCACGCATACACAATGCCAAAATTTTTTCGAGTCATCCCTGGCCACAGGCACCCTACCAGCTATAAGCAGTCAGCGAGACTCCAACCTCGATCCTACTATATTGCCTCGGTGGACCACACCATACAGGAGTCCAACCACCCTCGTTGCAACCTCATTTGTCATAGCACACACATAGGATGCGTTCTCATGACGTCCTTTGGTGTCCTAGTACCTGGGGACTCTAACATCAGACCTGACTAATACCAACACTAAGGATAATCTAGGTCTACCATTTCCTCGAGTCCTGTAGTACCACAATTCATAGTCACAAGGGCTCACTCCTCAGACCAAACTCAGCAACCACAGCCTAGGACGTGTCTTCGACTACTCAAAGGTCTCAATACCTCTTGTCGAAACAGTCTGTCGGTCTACGTGGTTCCTACAAAATCTCGAAAAACCTTTTAAAACATTTGTATCTCTATTTGAAAACCATTTCAAAACTTTATCATCATCAAAGCCATTTTCCAAGTACTTTATAACCAGCTATTATCATTTATCATTAAATCAATGAATCATTGAAACCACAGAATGCAGGCTAATGAAAATCATGGGCTCATGTTGGTGATTCGCGTTGGTCCCTCCCGTGGCCTAATTCCGCCGCAACATCGCGCACACCATTCAAGCGCCCAATTCAGGCTAGCAGGTCTTGCCTACCAATCGCATTACAGTTTTTTTTATAGAAAATTAGAGAAAATAGAGCATCCAGAGTTTAACAAAATCCTTTGTGAAATCCTCACAAAATAAGTCTGCAGCCACTTGGTCTAGTGGTGAAGCCTCTTTGTGGTTTTACGAGACGTCGAGAGTTCAACTCCCACGGATATCATATATATTGCATCACTTGGTGGTGGTTTCTCATAGTCAAGTGTTTGAGTGTAATATATATCAATTACCATTTACAAAAAAAAAAAAACCTACATAAATGGATCCTAATCTTCTGTCTTAGCTGTACCAGAGAGGATTTCTTGACACTTTTGGTAACGGCTCCCTCCCTCCTTGTCAAATGTGCCCATGAAACTAGTCGATCTGATAGAGCTTACTGGCATCTAGTCGCCTTTGATCACTCAGACTAGTTTCTCCTAGTTGTAAGGGTAAAGAAACCATCTCAGATCTTGGGAGTTGCCCGGCCTTCCTCAATCACAATGTGCCTTCCAACTCATGATTTAGTGGAGGGTTTTACACTTGCGTTGTATCTTCTCAAGCATTTTAAGTTGACTAACGTAGCATTAGAGCAGTTAGCTTTGGGTGTGTCTTCTTTCTTTAAGTTCATGTTGTTGTGCTTGTATAATTGTTGATTTCAGTGCTAGACTTTCTAATGTGGTTACTTTGTTTGATCACTGTACTCTTTGTTTTATCCATGACGTAATCATTCGCCATGACATTAGTTTTTTTGGAAACCGCCACGACATTAGTTGAGTCAATCTTTGCGTTTGTTTCTGGAGAAATTGCACTATGCGAAAAAAAAAATTATTGTAGCTACTCCATCTTGGTAGTGATTTATACCTACTTCAGAAATTCTTCATTAGCTACAATGATTAAAGTGACATCAAGCCTGTAATGTCTATGTTTAGATTATTCAGAATAATGTAATTAAGTGATTGTAATTCGGATAATTAGCTTAATGATATGAATCTAAGTTGAGCTCTCTATTAGTTGGCTTTATCCCTGACGTTTTTCCCTTACTATATGGTGTTTTGGACCGATGCGTGCCACGTGTGCGCGTGTGGGACCAAGTGGGGTTCGAGTAGAAGCTGAGTCAACTCGGCATAGTAACGCACAACACCCACCTCCAAGCACAGTAATGCCATGCCTCTCATCGATTTGCCGGGATCTTTGGGGCTGGTCGGCAACACAAGGCGACGTGAGGGAGAGGTGGCTTAAAAGGGAAGGAGATGGAGGTGCTAGGTAAAAGGGAAACGGAGAGGGAAAGAGAAAATTAACTAGAAGAAGAGAGGAGAGAAAAAATTGGTGCTCGCTGGTGGTGAGGTGTGCCGTTGGAGACCAAAGAGGTCGAAGAGACGCTGGTGTGTGACAAGAAGATCATCCGGAGAAGAGGGATCGCTAGAGTTTACCAGTAGTGTACGTGTCTTTCCTCTTCCCCTTCCTCTCTATTTAAGATGAAATTCTTGAGTTTATGCCAAGATTAAGTGTAGAAAGCATGAATATTGGTGAATTAGAGTAGGATCATGGATGTATGATGATCTTGTGATTTTTTCATGATTTTACAAGTATTTATGCTGAATTTTCGAGATGCTTGTTATAGTGATATGAAATGAGATGCATGCCTTGTGATTTTTATATCTTGAGATGCATGCTATGATTTTTAATGAAACTTATCCCAAATGAAAGTAGACTTGGCATGTTAGGATATAAGTTTTTTGCAGGATTTATGGTTCATTGGAAAGGGGTCCGCCATAGGTCCCCATTTCGACAAACAAGTGAATAGGGCTTAAGGGAAGTTTATCGAAAACAGGCAATTCGGTATGTTGAATTAGGTTCAGTATGCCGATTATCTGTCAATATTTGACAAAAACCCTGAATTTGATAGGTCGAAATGATTCGGTCTTCCGTTCTAAGGGATTTCGATCGACTAAAATGTTTCGGTCGCCCGAACGAGGGAAATTCGAACGACCGTTCCGAATGATCGATCGACCGATCTAGACGTCTAGGTCCAGTTCGGTCTACCGTTTTGGTCCGGTCTACCGAACCAAACCCTAGAGCTAAGTAAGATTGATTTTAATAAAGATGTTTACGAATGGATTTTTATGCCTAACTGAGATGTTTTGGCATAATGTTTAGAAAGAACTTTATAGAGATTTATAAGAGACAATTTAGAAGAAAAGAACAGCTTTACAGAAAAGATCCCCATAATGGGAAAGATTTAGAATAAAGATTTCAAAGGAAAATATTCATGTTTTTAGAATAAGATTTCTAGAGTTGGCCATCATTAGTGAGACTGGGTGCCTAGAGAAAGGTGCTGAATGGACCGGGTAAGATAACTCGTGAGCTCAAATACCAAGAAAGAAAGGGATATTGGGAAATGCATCCCCGTGCACAAAAAAAATAGTGTGAACCTGTTGGCTCAAAGGAGCCTAAGGAGCCCAAGAGTGCGGCCTGTTGGCAGAGGTCGATGGTAGAATGCCCAGCACAAAGACTTTCATTGTGACAATGTAGGAGGTTGAGATTGGTGCCTCTCCCTTCATTTGTGGCCAAGTCACTCCTGATCAAAGTTGCACCAAAAAAGGAAAGTGTTTTTAGATTTGAGATTCAAAAAATAGATTTAAGCTAAAATCGAACTGTGTTTTGGCTTTTGTGTTTTAGTTAGATTCTAGCTAGGACAAGATCAGAGTTTTATGGCTAATCCAGCCAAGAATTGTGTTTAGTCAAATTCGAGATTTTGTTTTAGGCTAGAGTCTAGTCCCAGATATATTTTCCAAAAATGCATTAGATTAATGCATGAGTTTTAGAACAGAAAGAAAGATTTTAAAAGAACATAATTTATTGAGTTTTCCCGAAAAGGATTTCCAAAATTTAAATAAGAGACTTATTCAAAATTGTGGTTCGAAGGGGTACTTAGTGATGTGTTCGTTTTAATTACCGTAAGTGCACGACGTCCATTGTAGTACGTCTACAAATATGAGTCGATCCTATAGAGAAAAGTATTTTAGAATCAAAGATTTATTACCAATTGTTGACAAAGATTTGATAGAATTGATGTAACAAAGAAAAGTCTAACACTAGATTATTAGGATGCTATCAAATGAATTAAAACATAAAGTATCGAATCCATTTACATAGAATTGAGAATGCATGATCATGTTTATTTCCTTCTTCTCTATTGATTTAAACAACTTGTTTTAATGATTTTTATCTTAACAAACACAACTTATATGCTACTTATGCATAATAGAATATTAAGTCAAGGAGTAAAAACACACAAACCGAATTAAATTAGATGATATATGATGAAATCATGATTATATATACAACTCTCACTTAAATCTTCCCTAAGCATAAACTAAAAAGATAATATCAATATTAGTGTATCATAGTTTGTCGATTCTATGAGTGATTATGTAATATACATCCAACCCACATACTCATTACATTAAGAACAAAGGGAATGAGAAGAAAAACATGATCACACATTCCAATCTACATAAACTTCAACTCTACCCTATATCTAAAGAATTAGCCAAGCATGATAACATAAAACATTAAAATAAAAGAGGAAGAAGGAGAAATAGAAGATATAATTAAATAAAAAAAATTGACTTTTTATTGAAAAGAACCTGAGATTACACTGATGATTTTCTAGATCTCCCTAAAATACAAGAAGAGAAAAGAGTCTAAAACCTAGATGGAAGCTTTCTAGATCTACATATGGGGTCCTTTTATAGACTTACAAAGATGTACTGACGTCGGAAACAAATCTGAATACAAACTTCGATTTTTTTATTTTGAATAAAAGATATTTACAAGATAAAATCATATCCAAAGAAGATCAAGTCAAAAATATCTAGAATGGACGCCTGAGAGGCACTAGATTGCTATTTGGACGCTTAGGAGGTGTCCTCGTCATCTCGAATTTTCTCTAACTTCTTTCACTTGTTGGATGATATTTTCTCCAATATTTCAACACGAGAATAATGTGCATTTGATCTCCTTACGTAGCTCTAGAAATTTCCATACAAAATCTTCTCTTTTTTAGCACAATTATTCTTTTCCCCCTTTTTTCTTAGATTCCTTCTAAGTCCTCAAGTTCCTACGAAATTTACATAAAACACCTCGAGTAGCATTATTTATAAACAAAATAGATAAATATGGGAATAAAATATGCATGAATTATGAGTTAATCACCCAACTTAGAAGTTTTTTCAAAAAAGTTTAAAGAAGCTTTGGAAAATCTAGAATTTAGTTATGGGTGTTTTTCGTCGTGTTTTCCTTGTCGACACGTACTAAGTGACTTAGAAGTCACTCATGTGTGTTTTACCTTGTTTGGTTTTTAGGTGCTTAATTGAAGTATAGTCTAGTCCGGTATTCAGAGACAAGAGACAGGAGCCACTAGCTGCACACACAAGTTCTGGGTAGTTTACAGTTAAATTTCTTTTTAAGTGCATTAATCCTAATATAGTGGCTTAGATTCCGTAGTGCTCGGTTTAGAGGCATTACAGAGCCGCTCTCTTTCAACAGGAGTAGAATTGTTTGTCTGAAAGAATAGCTCTGCTTAGGAGCTAGAGCAGCTGAAACGGTGTGGAGCTGCAAACAAACACAACCAATGTGTCCCTCTCTCGAGATATAAGAGATGTCGCTCCCTCTGATAGACTCTACTAGCTATGTAGATGCACACAGAGTGAAAGCACATGGCAACAGAAAGGGTCATGTAGAGAGGCTTCTTCTTCAAGAACATGCATTCCTTCAAGCATCTAGCAAAGAACAATAGAAATGCTATGGTACTTAGTGAGAAATTTGTACGATGCATGAGAAAAATAAAACAAAAATAAAAATTAATAATTTGAAAAGGGAAATTTAAAAAATCTTAATACTATAATAATAATAATAATCAAGATGTACGGTAAAAAAAATGACATTCTGCATAACACTATTTTATATAATTTGAAGAAATAGTTAATTTTCATTGTAAGCTTTGCTATACTGAATTTGTACTTTTTTTAAATTTAAAACAAAACATAGGAAGAGAAGGAGCTAAAAGTACGAGTGGCAACGGGTTGGGTCTACCTATACCCAGACCCAGGCCCATCTTATTTCATGGGTCCGGGTCTGGGTTCTAAAAGTAGGACCCAGACCCAGACCTATGAATATAATGGGTCTAGGTCTGAGTCCCATGTCTAATGGGTCTTTCAACTTATTTTCATTTTTTTAAAGAAAGTAGATTTTTAATTAAATTTAAAACATTGTAAATAAATGTGTTAAACAATTCTCTATCAATACACATATATCATGAATAAAATACAACCATAAATAAATATATAACATGAACAATATCTTGAACCATTGATAGTTGAACAACACATATATAAATATATCTAACTTCAACAAACTAACTTTGTCAATGTCCATACAACAATTCTCTGTCAATGTGCATATACTATATAAAATTTAGACTTTAAAGAGAATGAGATTTAAGAGTAGAATAATATATATTATATATATAGTATATATATTATACATTATTCTTTATATTTAACTTATAATATATTATATATAAATCAAATCCATGGGTCCATAGGTCTCATTTTCAAGACCCAAACCCATATTTTACTGGTCTAGATCCACGGGCCTTAGGTCCAGACCCGACTTATTGCCAGCCCTAGCTAAAAGTAGGTTAGAAAATTGAGAGGAAGAATGAAAGTTATTTTTAAATTAAGAAAAAGGAAAGTTTGAATGCTAAATCAATCTATCTCGTGCATGCGTGGACGCATGTGTATGCATGTGTGTGCGTGTGCATGCGCAAATTTTTAGATAGAGATGACCCTATTTACGTGTAAATAGGGCCGTAAATCCTTGCCACACAATTCACATCCAAAGGTTAATATATTTCCTTATTTTAAAATATTTTAATAGCATGTTTAATTATTTCATGTCTCTCTCTTAGTTGGTAGTTACTCCTGTTGGATTTTGTGGGATGTAATGGAGTTAGAAGGGAAGATTGCGGTTTTTTGGAATCCCTCCATTTAAATTTCAATGAATTCAAAATTTTAAAATAGTCATAATAACCACCGATGTTTCCATTTTTGAAAATCCCATATTGATCTCACTTTTTTTTTAAGTTTGTACATGAAAATTTTTGATTGTATTTGCAATTGAACTATTCCAACAATTAAAAGTGTTGAGTGTGTTGTAAATTTAAGTAAATTTTATTTAAACATTTTTTCAGTTTTACTGAAATATATGAATTTATACATGTCAGCCTTGGAGGTCTGTCCAAGCAACCCGTGACAGTCGAGCGATTCTGTGAGCCCACTTTTGGCACCCTGATCGCTAATGCTCTGCCTACTGAGCTGTTCGAGAAGGGAAAGTGTCTGAGCAAGCCTACTTCTAGCAAGTCGATCGCCAATGCTCTACTTGTCGAGCTCCACAAGAAGTTGAGCATCCAAGTGAGCCCACTTCTAGTAAGTCGATCACCAATGCTTTGCCCGTTGAGCTATCCGAGAAGGCCAAGCATCCAAGTAAGCTCACTTCTAGTAGGGCAATCACCAATGCTCTGCCCATCGAGCTACATGAGACCCACCTTTGGCAGGTTGATCATCAATACTATGCTCGTCAAACTATCTGAGAAGGCTGAGTGTAACCATGCTGTCGAGAATGGCAAAAATATGCCAAAGTCGGCAAAGTCATCGGCAAAAAATAAAATAATATGTAAATGCAGGAGTCGCCACCTAGTCTATTCAAATGGAAGACAAGGAAAACCATATAAAACATGAAAATCATGCAAAACAATGAAAAAAAGGTCTTCGTAAACCAGAAATATGGGTAAGGATCCCTGTTACGTACGAGAAAGGTGTTAGGCACCCTCGTACGCCCGATAAATCGGTCTTCTATTGATTTCTCTTTTACTTATGGAATGTCGGCTTTGCAGCCTTTGCTGTACGCCCGAGGGCGATATGCCATGCCATGCTAATGTGTGTGGTGTCTAAAATATAGGTGCATGATGTGTAGAGGTGTGTCCTAATGCTCAGAAATATCACTCGTATGTCGGGTCAAGTGTTGTTGCAAGAATATTGTGCAATAAGATCAAAGATCTAATATCCTGAGCAATTTATCATCCTTACTTTGCTATATGCCTAATGCAATCTAAAATGCATGAAAATAGTTGAAAACAGAGTTGTGCCTTCCTAATACATCAAGGAAGAAAGCCAAAGAAAACCCAGAAGCGAATCGAATAGAGAAAGCATGTTAAAACCATATAAAACCTGTTGTGTGTTGCTGAAAACAGGCCAATGAGCCTGTTTGGTGCACTAGACTGGTGCGCCAGTCTGGTGCGCCACCTATGTGTGTCTAGGTGGGCCAGGAAGATGTGCTGAGGGAAAACAGAAAACTATGCAAAGCCAAAACACAAAAGAATGCATCTGGAAAAGGTATGCAATGTAAAATTATTCTGTAAAACTTGAAACAAACATGTAAATGCAATGATTTGTGGTCCCAGTGCTCAAGGGCTGGAAGCCTCACACAAGGTCCCACCTATTTTGTGCTAAATGAGGGATGCAGGATTCAGCCATGCTACTGGATCATGGGTTGATGCACAAGGCTCTCCCCACAGGAGTAAAGTGCAACCAGCCTACCAGATTCTAGCCAAGGACTGAATATCCAAAGGGAGAAAACAATTGGAAAACGATCTGGTTTAAAACCGAAAACATGCATGTGAAATCTTAGAATATCAAAGAACCAACAATGAAAGAATCAAGCTCGAAGTCCTTCATAAAGCCATGCAAACAAAGATGCTAATGTGAGTGCTTTGC
>JAMKQA010079435.1:0-10146 GCA_024699735.1 Posidonia australis
CCCCCTTCTAGAGGAGCCATTCAATCCAACAACCTTGATCAGGGGTAACCAGGCACATAAGCAGTAGGCGAGGACATCATTTCCCCTACCTCCCTACACTGCCACGATGAAATTCCCCATGCGGGATGCCACCGCCCCGGCCAACTGGCCTCAAATATCTTTCGTATATGTATGGGGATATGTCTTTATCTGACGTCTAATCAGTGACCCGAACAACTAGATTCAATGACCTAGGCTCAGCCTACACCGTCACGAGCTCGGTGACCCGAACAACTAGGTTCAATGACTTAGGCTCAGCCTACACTGTCTCAAGCTCGGTAACCACAGTCGTATCTGACAATTGGTTTCATTGGAGCCTCATACTCCTACCGCATTGTCGACACCAACCCTTGTGGTTCCTCAACACATTATTAGTGTTTTATTTTCAAAACTCCTTAAGTTTTCCTTTTTTCAAAATCATTTTCATTTCCATTCTTTTCGTTGCAGGAATCTTATTCCATGCAACACATGGCCCTCCACTAGGGTCCCAACTCAATTCATTTTAAATCATGTGTTTGAAATCACGATTGGGTCTCATGCCCAAAAACCACACACAATCAACTGTTTATTCATTTATAGTATCTAAAACCGAAAACCATTCCCAAATCCACTTATTTGGATTCCTCATTCCTCCATGCCATTCACATGGGGAAAACACCACTAACACATGCGCAACATTCATTTAAAACCATTTATTTCCTTTTTTTTATATTCACATTTATTCATACCAAGGCCAAGGTAAATTCGGCAGACCGAAATCGAATTTGGTATACCGAAAATCCCAGGTTCGATATACCAAACATCTTTGGTATACCGAAACTCCCTGTTTCGGTCAACCGAACGATTTCAGCCTACCAAAACCAGGTATCCCAGCACGAACTGATAGGGATTCGGTATGCCGAATTCAGTTCGGCATGCTGAATCACCTGAAACCAAGGCACCTCCCTTGCCAGCGAACCACTCGTTCGTCGAAAATGGGACCTCCAGCGGACCCCTCAAACAAGCATCATAAAATGCAAATAAATCATGGGGTGTAGACCCTTGAGTCTACTTCAAAACCCCTCAAACCATTCATCAAACCATCAACTATTCAAACCACACGAAAATCACAAAGGGATGAAGCTCAAAAACAGGTACTATGGCCTTCATCCAAAAATCTCGTATAACCCTACCAATTTCCATCCTAACCGCATGATTTCTATGTTTTCATGCTATTCAACTCATTCTCATCAATTCTACTATTTTTATACGATTTAACAAGAATTTTACACCATTTTCATGCATTTAACCTAATGAACTAAAAGCATGGAAGAGAGAGAGAGAAAGAGGGCCGCGTACCTCAGATGGCACTCCAACGACCTTCCTCACACTCTGGTGACCTTCCTCACACTCTGGTGAATCCCTCCTGCCCCGACGAAGCCTCCCCCTCCCTTGCCACACGACTTGGCGCTTCTCTGGTTCCAGCGTCGCTCCCTCTCCCTCCTTCTCTTCCTCCCAGTTCGTCCCCCTCTTCTTGGCCTCCTCCTCCCTCACTCAATCTCCCCTCCTCTTTATCTCCACCCCCTCCCGCATGGCACCAGCCACCCATCACGTAGGAAGAGACAAGGAGGCACGGATCGCCATCTCCTGGTGGCACAGGTGGGAAAGGGGAAGAAGAAGAAGAAGACGGGATGGGGTGGCTCGTGAGGGAGAGAAAGAAAAAGAGAGGAAAAAAAGAAGGAAAGAAAAAAAGAAGAAAGGACAGGCACGCAAACCGAGGCAACGGTGCATCCCCAACCTGGACTCCACATTGGTCCCAAATCTCAAATAGGTGCACAGGAAACCAACCAAACTCCCACACAATCACAAGAAACAACAGATTATCCATTAATAAACCATTTATACAATATTACAATAATTACATGGTTTACTATTAAAAAAATAGATAACCAGGCCTAGGTGTCACATTATTCGTGCTTGTTTGGTCAACTAGTTGATCTTGTTGGGCTTGAAATGTAACTTTTTGTTTAAGCAAATGTTTTGTTAATGTTTTCAAAAGTCCACCCTAATTCCTCAAAGGTCATGGTAAGACCAATGCCATTGTTTGGGATTTTTAGGACTTCTCCTAATAGGTATTCATCAAATGGAATTTCGATTCCTAGGACATATGATTCACATACAAATTCAGACATTCCTAGGTTTGCATAGAAGTGTGACACTAGCTAAGGGTAATATGGTTTGGAATTGATGGTGGTAAGAAATGGAACCAGCATTTGGATATGAAAAAGAGCAACTAAGTCTCCAAGTTCTTCAAGGATTACCTTTCTTCCATTGAGAACTTCCCGGTTAGCAAACTTCTCTTTATGTAGGGTCTCAAAGGCTTCATCCAAGAAATAGAACCACTAATGTTCATGACCAGGCTCAGAGGAGGACATTTCTCCTCGCTTTCTTTTCCCTTTTGAAGCTCTCATCTTCTTTGGTGCCATTTCAATTCATGGGAGTTGAATTGCAGGTGAGTTGAGAAGGAGACCGGATAGGTGATCGATGGCTCGACAACGAAAGTGGCTCTTCTAAGAAGGAAACCCCACAGTGAGCACCAGAAAGGGTGAAGAAACGAGGAGTGAGAGGACTAGGGAGAGGACTAGAGTGGAGTGAAGGTTGTGAGCTTGGGATGGAAGTGAGAAATAGGCGTGAGAGAAATTAGGGCATCTGATTTATACATTTGTCAGTCGAAGAAATCGGTATATTGATCCTAAATCAATATGTCATTTTTCTTAAAATAACGTTTTTCAATTACAAAAATCGATCGTCCGATCAAAAATGGTAGACTAACACAAGAGATTTCTGATAAAAAAATCGGACATCCATTTCAAAATGATACACCGGATCAGGGAATACTCCATGACACATTTTGGTAATTAAGCCGACATAGGTGATATTTTTTTTTAAAAAAAATCGAGTGTCCATTTAAAAATAGATTAGGGAATTTTTCGGGACACATTTCAATTGACTGATATATTTCGGTTGGCCAAAAATTTTTTAGATTAAACCACTTGTCCTACAATCGATAGACCGAATATTTTTGGTATACCAAAGCAGATTTTTTAAAAAAAATTTAAATCTTCTATTTTGCATATTCCTAATTCCCTTCTAATTTTTATAAATTATTGTTCATCTAAGGGTTTTGTAAATATATCAGCTAATTGGTCTTTTGTAGAGATAAATTCGATTTTGATATCATTTGTAGTTACATGGTCCCTAAGAAAATGATGTCTTACTTCAATATGTTTAGCCTTAGAGTGATGTACTGGGTTTTCGGACAAGTTTATTGCAACTTGTGTTATCACATAGTATAAATGTGTTGAATGATAAATCAAAATCTTTCAGAGTCAGCCTCATCCATAATACTTGTGCACAACAACATCCTACTGCAATGTATTTAGCCTCAGTGGTTGATAAGGCTACACGATTTTGTTTCTTACTAAACCATGAAACTAAAGAGTGTCTCAAGAATTGATAGTACCACTTGTACTCTTTCTGTCTGTTTTGCACCTAACAAAATTGGTATCACTGTAGGCTACAAGATCGAGATTTGAATTTCTAGCGAAAAATAAACCAAAGTCCTTAGATCCTTGAAGATATCTAAAATTTCTTTTAACAGCAACTAAATGTGATTCCTTAGGAGAGGCTTGATATCTAGCACATAAACATACACTGAACATTATGTCAAGCTAGTTAGTTGTTAAATATAGTAAAGATCCAATACTTCCTCTGTATCGTTTTTGATCAACTTTAACACTATCTTCATCCGTGTCCAATTTCGTAGTAGTACTCATTAGTGTTTTTGCAATTTTTGAACTTTCCATGTCAAATCTCTTTAATAATTCATTTGTGTATTTTTCTTGATAAATAAATATTCCTTCTTTCATTTTTTTTATTTGAAATCCAAGAAAGAAGGTCAATTTGCCATCATGCTCATTTTAAATTCCTTTTACATAATATCTAAAAATTCTTCACATCTGTTTTCAATTGGGGATCCAAATATTATATCATCAACATAAATTTGGACCAAAAAGATATCCTTATCAACTTTCTCAATAAATAAAGTGGTATCAACAACTCCAATAATAAATCCTTTTTCAATTAAGAACTTCTTTAATCCATCATACCATGCTCTAGGAGCCTATTTAGTCCATACAAGGCTTTGTTTGGTTTAAACACATGATCTGGATGAATTTCATCTTCAAAACTAGGAGGTTGCTTAACATAAACTTATTCTTCAATGACTCCATTTAAGAAGGCATTTTTTACATCTATTTGAAAAGGTTTAAATCCCATATGGCTTGTATAAGCTAACAACATCCTTATTGATTCTAATCGGACTACTGGAGCATAAGTTTCATCAAAATCTATCCCTTCTTCTTGACTATAGCGTTGTACTACTACCCTAGCTTTGTTTCTAACCACAATTTCTTGATTTATCTAATCTATTTTTAAAAATCCATTTTGTTCCTATAACTAAGTGATCTAGAGGATTTGGAACTAATTCTCAGACATTATTTCTTTTGAATTGATTTAGTTCTTCTTGCATGGCAAATATCCAACACTCATCACTACATGCTTCATCCACATTTTTAGGTTCAATAGAAGACATAAAAGCATATGTAGCACAACCATGTTCAAGATTCGAATGAGTAAGGATTTCCTTGGAAACTTCATCAATAATGAATTCCTTGGGGTGTCCGGAATTATATTGCCATTCTTTAGAGTTATTTTTAGATTTATTTTCTTGCTCTTCCTTATTTAGGCCATTTTCTTCATTGTTCAAGTTTTTTTTTTTGGGCAAAATAGTTTTATTAATTGATAAGAGAGTACAAAATAGAATGATACACCTATGAAAGAGGATAAAGACCCATCAATCAACCAGTCCTACTGTTAGCCTAAAAATACTCCTCTCCAAAACCCACGCACTATGGGAAAAAGAAGAGAACAAGGCTAACTGGTACTCCTTCTGATGCAAACACAAGGTAATCCCCAACTGTCTAGATTACATATACCTCTAAGCTCTCTAGATACGGTGGAATAAGAAGGATAAACTCTATTAATCTTGGATTTAGCCCCCTCCTTGGCTAAGAAGTCAACAACCATATTTGCTTCTCTATAAGTATGTGTAAAAGTTACATGAAATTTTTTGAGAATTTTCCTACACCATCCCAAGCAACTCCAACTAATTCCACTCTTCTTTGTCAACATCTGCACCACCTGCAAAGAATCAGATTGCACCTCCCCGATAATAATAGAATGCTTCTCACTTAACACCAACATATCGTAAATAGCATGGATCTCAGCCTCAGTATTAGTTACATCACCATAGGAAAATGAGAAAGCCAACCTCACTCCACCTTTACAATCTCTTACAATGCCCACACCACCAGCACCCAAAGGTGTAGACGACCCATCCACATTAGCCGTGAATCTAGAAATTGGTGGCTTCCATGTAACAGCCAAACACAGACTCCGAACATTGGTAGGGATATGAAAACCACACGCTGATAAATTATCCATCTTACCCCCCAAAGAATCAAATTTCTTATGAGAAGTAAGGAGATTAGAATCTACAATAATGTCACTAGTTACCTGTTTCCATCTCTTGTACTTATTTGAAAACCTCCTGTTACACCTCTCCACCCATATGTGCCAACATATAAGACCTGGAAGAAGACCAACAAGAGTGAATTTGAACGAAGAAAACCTACCAACACCTTGCCAATCAGCAACAGTTTGTTGCACTCCTTCACTAACCTCCATCTCGAGTAGACTATTAAAGAAATTCCATTGTAGGCTAGATCCCCATGCATAAACAGATGATTAAGAGACTCAATATTCGCTAGTCTGCAACAATTACATTTAAACACAAAAGCCACTGCATGAGCTTGAATATTTGCATCCATAGGAACGGCATTCCATGAGCTTCATTGTTCAAGTTATTTAAAGTGTTTTCAATAATTTCAGGTTCATCTTCAATATTAATTGTTTTAGTTATGTTTTCATCAAAGTTTACATGTATAGATTCTTCTATAGTTTGACTTCTCTTATTAAAGATTTTGTATGCCTTGCTCCTAGAAGAATAACAGACAAGGATTCTTTCATCAGATTTAGAGTCAAATTTGTCCAAAACATCCTTGGTTTTTAAGATAAAACATTTACACCCAAAAACTTTAAAATAAAAAATGCAAGGAATTCTGCCAAACCAAAGTTCAAAGGGAGTTTTATTGAAGATGGGTCTAAGTAAAACATGATTTAAAACATAACAAGTTGTATTTACGGCTTCAACCCAAAAATATTTTAGTAAATTATTTTCACAAAGCATGATCCTAGTCATTTCTTGCAAAGTTCTATTTTTCTGCTCAACTACTCCATTTTATGAAGGAGCCTGCGGAAAAGAAAAATTATGTACAAATCCAATTGTTTCACAAAAAGTTTCAAAATTTTCATTGTCAAATTCTCCACCATGATCACTTCTTATTATGATGATTTTCAAATCCTTTTCTGTCACGCCCCACATTATCCATAATAATTTAAAACAAATTAAATTACGGGAAAATTAAAGCCAAACAATAAATTTCTAACTACCAGGAACCTGTGTGTGCGACTAGGAGACTCCAGACTATATGCACTATGCTAACTCGCTGCATGCCTACACCTGCAAACCAAAAAACGAGGAAAAACGTATGAGTGACAAAAGTCACCCAATACGCACTCCACGAAAATCGCGGAAAACAAATCATAATTACTATCTTTTTAAATTTATTTCGCAAACCATTTTCTCAAAAACCTCATAAACCAGGCCCACACCGGCCAAAACCACAATTGGGGCTCTACTAGCCCAAAGCCACAAGCAAAGGCCCTCAATGGCCAAAACCACACATAGTGAGTCGGGAAACCAGGCGCCAAGCAACCTAACTCTGGCCACAGGCAGTCCACCGAGGAGCGACCACGGTGTTATGCACTGCCACGGTGAAGCCACCCTATGCAGGAGCGATCACTGTCCCACGATTCTCCCACCTGGAGAACCCTCACAAAGCCAACCCCTCCCTGGGAAGGCTGTCCTGTTTCTTAGGACGCTACCAGCTACGGGGCATGTGTTCCACCCCCACTGGCCACCACAAGGTACGCCTCCTCACGGCGTCCTCCACACATGGTACTTAGGAGGGAGTGTCATACCTCCACACCCGACGACAGCCGAGCCTCAGTGCACACAGCGACAGCAGGAGTATCATACTTCCCCGTTATACCACAAGACACCTCAACCTGCGGACCACAACCCTAGCCTTGAGACAACAGTCAAGGAGTCTCATACCTCTAGGACCCAAAGCCCCACAACCTCAGGTATCTCGGCCCTAACCTCAACCAGGGAGTCGCACCCGACCACCTGAGAATGTCGTCACATTCCCTGGTCCCGACGACATGGTCCCACATTGTCTCGGCCCACACACAAAAAATCAGGAAAACATTTTCCAAAACAGGCCAACTATTTCCTTGAAATCCATTTCCAAAACCATTTTCATATCATTGAAAATTCATCCAATACCACGGCAAAACGGTGCATCAAGGGTCCCAGGAGACTACCACTGACGGCCCACAGTCCCTCTCAATGGGACAAAACACAACAATCAAGAAAGCCCTTGGGAAACACATTTTATAAACATATTTGGGCCCTGATTCGGCATGCCAGAAATCAGGTTCGGTATGCCAAAATCAACTGATTTGGCATGTCGTTCTGACTCTGGTATGCCAAAATCCACTAGATCGGTCGACCAAGGTGATTCGGCAGGTCGAATCGACCAGAGGATCAAATTGATAGAAAAAGGGTATACCGAGCGAAATCAATATACTGAAATCCACTAATTCAGTATGCCGTTTCCATTTCGGTATGCCGAATTCTGCGAAACTAGAAAACGGCCCAAACCCTACAGTCCGAAATCGCCCCAACTAAGAACTCAGATCGGACCCTCTAAACAAGCACCAAAAATCTTGCATAAAACATAAGATGTATACCCTAGAGTCTACTCCAAATCCTAACAAACAAAACCAAAAACCATTCATCATACATCAAGATATAAAATCGGAAAGGCAGAAGGGTCAAAATGACCTAAAACGCACCAACCGCCATAAATATCCATAAATCCATCATAAATTCTCATAAAATCACAATAAATTCTAAGAAAGTAAATTTACCTAAATTCCATAGAATCCTATCAATTTCTAACATTTTCAAGCTCTCTATTACACGAGGTGGAAGTATGTACCTGAAAACGACCTCCGGCGATCTCTGGCCGACTCCAGCGAAATCTAGTGACCACGGCCTCACCACGACCCCAAGGACGCTCCACCCAAGCTCCACGCACCGCCACTAGCCACCACAGCCCTCCGCTTCTCTCTCTCTCTCGACGCGTGATGTAGGGGAAAACAGGGGAGTCGAGTGGAAGGAGAAGGGGGAAAAGGAGAAAGGGGTGGAGGAGGAGGAGGAGGAGGAAGGGAATGAAAGGTGGGAAAGAAGGGAAACATGCCCGAGGAGGAGAAGGAAATAATAAGAAGGAGAAGACGGCGATGAGCGGCAAAGGAGTACGGTGCGGCTTATAAAGCCTGCGCCCACAGTAGCTGGGAGCATGCTCACCTACACGTCTCAGCAACCAACCACTTCGCCCAACCACCAGCCACAACCAATGACCCACAAACATGGGCCCCACGTGGACCCCACACTTGGGCCCCACGCGGTCCCACACACAGTGTCACAATGCACAATGCCAAACCACGCACAGGGACACGCAAAAAATAGTCGACCCACGAGGCCCAAGTCCAAAGGCACAAAACCACACACGGGCCTCGGAACAGTAACACCCGTCCAGGAATAAAATTCATAAAAATGTAAATAATTACAAAATAAATTTTTACAGGTGTTACATTTTCATTTTGAACTTTCTTACAAAAATTTTGAAATTCATTGAAAATATTATTTTTGTTTGCCAAAAAAAAAATCCAAGTAAATCTTGAAAAATCATCAATTATAACGAAAACATACTTTTTCCACTAAAGCTTAAAGTCTTACTGGAACCAAATAAATCCATATGAATAAGCTCAAGAGGTTTGGTGGTGGACGCCATGTCTTTATGTAACACCTGTAAAATTCATTTTGTAATTATTTACATTTTAATGAATTTATTCCTAGACGGGTGTTAATGTTCTGAGGCCTATTGTGTGGATTTGTACTTTTGGGCTTGGGCCTTTTGTGTTACTGTTCCGAAACAATACACCCAAAAAAAAATCTGACATAAATTCGGTATACCGCAAGATTTCGGTATGCCGAACCAATACACCAAAATAAATCTGCCATAAATTCAGTATACCGTAAAATTTCGGTATGCCGAAGCAGTAATTTTTGGTAGATACCATCGATATACCGAAAAATGCACATAGAGTATTTTATGTTAAATCTGATAATTGACAAATTCGCAGATCTCTTCTAATCTTAATAAATTGTTGTTCATCAAGAGGTTTTGTGAATATATCTGCCAATTGTTCCTTAGTGGGAATAAATTCTAACTTAATATTGTTTTTAAGGACATGATCTCTTAAAAAATGATGTCTTACTTCTATATGTTTGGTTCTAGAATGATGAACAGGATTTTTTGTTAAATTGATTGCACTTGTATTATCACAAAATATTGGAGTTGTTGATAACATTATTTTAAAGTCTTGTAATGTTTATTTCATTCAAAGAATTTGAGCACAACAACACCCGGCTGCAATATATTCAGCCTCCGTTGTTGAGAGTGCAACACAATTTTGTTTCTTACTAAACCAAGAGACTAATGAGTGCCCTAGAAATTGACACGTATCATTAGTACTTTTTCAATCAGTTCTACATCTGGCATAATCGACATCACTATATCTTATAAGATCCAAGCTAGTGTTGTTAGGATAGTATAGCCCTAACTCAATTGATCCTTGTAAATATCTTAGAATTCTCTTGACTGCTTTCATGTGTGATTCCATAGGTGAGGCTTGAAATCTTGCACACAAACATACACTGAACATTATATCAGGTCTACTAGCTGTTAGATACAG
>JAMKQA010079437.1:0-11764 GCA_024699735.1 Posidonia australis
ATCCTTTGACAAAAGGAATTCCAGTGGGAAGATTCATTAAGTTCGTGAACTTAATGGGATTAAGGAACATTTCCATGGATGATGGAAAAGAAGAACATTCTCATGAATAGTGGGAGTGAAAAATTAAAATTTAAAATATACACTTCACAGATAGTAGAAGTGGAAATAAAACATCTCTGTGCATGGAACTTATACATAGTCTTCATGACCAAGTGGGAGATGTGAGTAATGATCAGTAATGGTCATTGAAGACCATTTCAAATGAAGGGTGAAACGGACGACCGTCTCACCCATTCATGGCTGTGTTGAATACGGCGTTTACCAGGCCTTTATGGTCGGAAATGAAACGGCTGAAAGAGGAGCCATTGGAGGAGGGCGGAGGGATGGTCAAGGGTCCCCTATAACTTGAAGGAAAAGGGACGCCTTTACAGGGTGTTCCGGCGATGCGAGAGTGGGGCTCCGGCAATGGTCAAGCAGGAGAATCACTGTAAGTATTTCCGATATTTCTCAGCTGTGTCTTCTCCTCTATTTATAGGGGACCCTTGACCATCGCCGGAGCCCCACTCGCGCATCGCCGGAACACCCTGTAAAGGCGTCCCTTTTCCTTCAGAGTATACACATGGTCGTCATTACATTCATGCATCATCCTCAAAAGGTAAAGAAAAGTAAGTTTGCTCTCGAAAAAAGTGATGTGCATTATATCGTTTTGACGTATATTATATTGAGTGATTTGTATTAAGACATTTCAATAGTGTTTTTATAATCAATTTTGTAAATAAATGGATGTGTAAAACCTTATGTTGTTTAATCAATTAAAACCAATTTTTATAAAATTGGTGGATGTGTAATGTGTGTGCAATTTAATATACTTATGAATGTATTTGAATGTCATTATAGTAGGTATATAAATATATATCATTAATGATATTGTTTTTTTTTTCTACTGCCTAGAATTAACGAAGACATTGCAAGAACTAATTCTTGCTAAGTCCTCATTAAAACAATTTTGTCAATAAGAATAGTGAGGACATGTCATCGTAATATCTTCGTTAATTTTCGAACGACGACAAACTATTATATATTTAGTGAACACTTAGCGAGCATATTACGAGAGGATATCAAGAAGATAGTGAGGACATTGTAAGAAATTTGTTCTTCATAATATCCTCGTTATGATATCACAAGCACATTGCGATGATATGTTCTAGTAATATTGTTTTAACGGATTATTTTTTTCGCAAAGATAAAGAGTCTTCGTAGTATCCTTGTTAAATCTTACAACAAAGATTTAGCAAGAAATTAACAAGAACTTTATAAGAACATGTATAATCGTAAAATCTTGTTTTTCTTATAGTATCGTTTCTCAATAATCATTAAAATCCGCTCTATATTTTGTGGTTGAAACGCATTGCAGAGAATTCGTGCAGGTCCGACGTCCCTCGCTACAGACAAGTGGTCCCAAACGATGATCACAAGAATATATTCTTCACGGAAGTGAGGTCGAAGAGATCGGAAAGCGGTAGATGATAGGATAAAAAAAGAATGATATGGATTAGGCAAAAATTATGTGGTGATGCGATTCCAATCTCCTTCACGATCTCCGGCCATCTGCCAGTATAAGTAGGGATTCTTGGCACTCACAAGGATCAAGCAACATCCCATTCTCACCTGTGGATAGGTAGGAAGAGTGTTGTGTGTGGTGGATGAGGGGTCTTACATGATGATAATGGCCTTCTTGGTAGCCAAGGATGACTTGCCTATATCCTTTGAAGGTTTCTTGATAACTCTAGACCTTTTAGTGGTTCATAGGCAGTCTCCGTGGCTAGTCTGGGAGTCTCTTATCTCTCATGCTAGACCTTAGTTCCAGAAAGCCCTGGATATGAAATGAGGGTAAGCATTTTCATATTTATTCATAATGACTTTATTCATAAGTTCAGAAGCATCTGCTTGTTTATTTACTGAGGCATTGAGCATTATGGTCTTGTTCTTGAATATTGCAGTCTAGTTTTTGATGAGCATTAATTATATGATTCGGTTTGTAATTTACGTGGCTAACATGCGTGAGCTCATGTTTTCTGCCATCAGTATTCAGTATGATGTACTTTTTTTCCATCAGTATACATGTTTGCAGTTTTTTTGTTTCTCTGCCATTTTCGGTACGATCCATGCGTAACCCTTGGAGTAACATCTTTAATTACGACAATAAGTGGACGGTACCGTTAGGGGCTGAGTTTATGACATCTTATTTGTTTGATATCAATGAAATATCATCCTTATTGCAAATATGCATCAATGCATGTTTCTTTGATATGCCTACAGAAGGATGAAAATCGTATCCATGTTGAGAACAATTATGGTGTACGTTCTTCACAGAGTAAATTACTATACTGATGCTGTGTTTACTTGAACTCTCTTTGAACCCATGTATGCAATGATGCAGTAGCAGTGGTACATTAACAGTAATAGGGCTGTACATATTTTGATGCTAGTTTCCTATCAAGTTTTCTGCCTTTTAATGACTGCCATTTTTTGTTTTTAACATTGACATAAGTGCATACTAACATCACATGATGTCAGGGTGAAGCACAAAAATGTAATAAAAAGTTTATGCTAATCAACCACAGGTTTTGACAAATTGGAAAGGATAATTATATATATATCAATGTTTTTTTTAAAATGATATGTATCCAAGAATCTCCCTAGCCTCCTCCATGTTAGACAGTATTCTCTGAATTACTCACATGGTTATCATATTATATATTTTTTAAATGGTAATTAGTCCTTGATGGGAATTATAGAACCATAATGACCTTGCAGGTTTGCTACTTGAGTTGTTCATCGTCATAATAATATCAGATTTAAGGTAGAGACTTTATCATGCACCTTGATTTCTTGAAGTGTTGTGAAGAAGAATGGATGTGAAGTACTAGTATTGAAATAAGTATTGAAATATGAAAGAACAAGTACTACATATGACAGGTCCTTTCTGACATTCACCATATCTAGTTTTTCTTTTATATACATATATGATCTTATCAAGGTGAATAATTCTCTTTCATGGATCGTCAGATTCGTCACAGTACGGAGTTTTAAAATTGATCGACATCACTATCGTCAAAATATTTTGAGTTTCATTGATTAAAACTCTAGATTTCCACCACCCAATGGCAGTTGATTTAGCCTGTGAAACAATAGCTCTATATCAAATAGAAAAAAGTTTGGATATTTTCCATCTTAGTAGACAAGGCACTCGCAATGCACGGTTTTGTTCTTTCTCTTTATAATTAGAATAAATCAAATCAAATGATATTCAAGTGCACATTTTCCCAAAGTATAAATTCAAAATTATATCTTTGATTCAACATGAAAAAACTTAATTACTTGATTGGGAAAACAATTTCTGAAGATAAACAACCACATGTTAAAAATGTTGTATATAAAAGTAGGTCAATTTGTATTGAAGATGCAAGTGTTTACAAAAGCATCACTAATTAATGGATGTGTATTACATTATAATCTAATTATTAAAATAACATGAAATGATATGTAGAACTAATTATTTAAATGTTGATAATTTTAAATACATGTAATGAAATATTAAAACAGGCTTTTAATATGCCACTTGGAAATTGTATAGCATGATCAAGGAAGGAATGACGCATGTATTAACATGTAGAAAACTCTAAGTAAATCTTTGTTGTGTTTAGGAGCAACTCCCAACAATTTGTTGGAGTCCATTTTTCAAATAACTTCTTAGGTTGTATTTGGAAACACTTTTAGTTCCTCTACTTATTAGGAAACGTTAGTTTATTCTTAAGCTATATTGTTTGAAAGTTTTAGGATTTGATTAAAAAATTTGTTTGATTTGCATATACAACAAATATATATGGATTAGTCAAAAAAACTATACTGTCCTCAAACAATCATTATTGTTGTTGGAGTCCGTCGATGGTGATGGCAACTATGAGGGAGGAAGAGAGTTCATAATTTTGTTAAATTCATATTGTAATTAAAATAAACTTTTACTGAAAAATTGAGAGACTAATATTTGTAATTTTTTAAAAAGTTAATACTCATTAACTTTTCAAAAAGTTATTTAATAACTCCCACTACACTGAAAAACTACGACTAATTTTTTTAGAAAATCTCATATATCTACACACATCGTTTGAAAATGTTTACTGGACATTATAAAAGCACTTAACGCAATACATTGATGTAAAATAGTGTTTTCAAACACTTATCTTAGTAGCATATTTGTGAGACATGCTATTTTTGGTGGGGAGTCCCTACAGTAACAGCTTTAGTAAAAGTAGTGGAACACTACAAATATCCAAACATAGCTCATATCTATTTCGTATTATTAAAAATAGTGGAGGATATAGCTATTGTATTGAGAATTATTTCTCCAACTGTTTTGGTATTGGAAAATGTTTATGTTGGTTTTGAATAAATTACTAGCCACTCAAGGTTGGTCTACCTTTTGCCATTTCTGCACAATTTTCGTTTATAGGCAAATTCATAAAATTACGGACTAACGTATAGATTCAGTAAATTATGATTCTACCAACAAAGACATGGTTTAGTGGTTGAGAATAGAGAATAAGATTTGGATCTCTTTTATTCATTCTGTGGTGTATCATGTAGGTTCTTGTATTTCACTTGATTGGTTTTAACCTTCCGTCACTGTCTAGCTGTCAACTTTGGTGAAGGAAAGGGTATATACAGTATTCAAAAAAAAAATAATTATGGCTTCCACTTCATTTTACAATAGTTCTAAATTGAATATGCGATGTTATGCATTTTTAGTTTGATTTCCAATTCCTCTGCAATCCTGAACTAGAAGCAATTTCTGCAAGTTCTGGAAGTATTTGGAAATTTTTTGGTCATTTAAAACTGCAGCAAACATTCTGATATTACAGCATCTTCTGTTATCGTATTTTTGCTGCTCCTTGTCTTTGCGAGGGTTTGAAGTATTCAATAATTTATTGAAATTTTGTCAACACTCGTTGAGGGAAAAGCATGTCAATTAAAGCTAAAATACACCATGAAGTGAGTAGAAAAGGCATTGCATTTTAATTGTTTTTAAAAAATCTCAAACTTAGCTACGTTCATGTTGACTCACAAACTTCTCCAAATAATCAGAGGCTGTTTCTAGTTCTTTTGGTCACATATAATAATCTTTGTGCTGGTAATCTTTCTCGTAAATAAAGATTAGCATTTTGACCCAAACGTAATTCAAGATGGTTGACTTGAGTCGGGGTCGAAATGGAGCACTTGAAATTCAATCGAGATTCCTCTAGGCGAAGCTATAAGATTAAACTTCGCAAAGAAACAGCAGCGTTAGCAGGATGATGCGAGGATCACCTTCCAAAAGGTGAATTGTGAAGCGTCAACCACCAGGTGAATTCTGGTAAAAACCTCTCGGTCTTCCATGTCACATCATCCTCTAAGAGTTGTTTTTTCTTCTTCTAAAATTTTTTTCATCCGGTTCAAGCAGGCCTTGTAATGGGTTGAGTCTAAACTCAAGACCCATGGGTCAGAACCCAAGATGTTAGGATCTGAGTTTAAAAAATAATACCTATGGATCCATAGATCGAGGCCCATTACATCTGCTTGTTTAGTAGATAGAGCTTGGATCTAAGTATACCTAAACTCGTGGATTCATGGATCTAAATTATATTATAATAATTATATTTAAATATATAATAATTTATTTATTTTTATGTCATGTTGATTATAGACATTTATTTAATTTTGTTTGTGTAATGAATTCTTCTATTACAATTAAAAAACTACTTTCTTCAAAAAAATACTTTGAATGAATTATATCATATTTAAGTGTAAAAAAAAATTATTTGCTAATAATAAGATGAAAAGTGTAACATAAAGATGTAAAAAAGTTTATGCTTTCAAGTAGACCTGTCAGACCCAAGATCTGAACTTAGACCCATTATTTTTATAGATTTGAATTTAACTCTAGATTTTAAATTGTGGGTCTAAATCTAAACCTAGATCCATGAAAAAAGATAAATCAGGGTCTAACCGTCTAGGTATAGGTAGACTCAACTTAGATCCGATCTATTGCTAAGCCTAAATTCAAGGCAGTTTGGTTTTTCTTCAATTGCAAAGTTTTCTCTAACACAATCTACTACGCAATTTGCCTCTAGCCTATGAACTTTCCCAGTGTCTTTCTTTTGCAACATTGGCAACAATGCGCCTTCTAACACCCTTTGAATCCTTTACAATCTCTAGTGTAGAGAGTCCCTACAATAATGAGATATAACCATTGAATATTTTTTCTTTAATCTTATTTGTTCCCACAAAGCATGTAGGTGGTAGGAGAAATGAATCTTTATATGGATCTTTGTATTATTCATTTAATAGGTTACTTGTGGATTAAGTATATATTCTCTTATATATAGAAGATTGTAATATTTTGTTATTATAAATAATATAAGATTCTCTTTCCATCCTAACATGGTATCAGAGTTTAGGATTTAAGAGAAAGAGAAAGATACTGAGAACACAATAGCCATCGCCATCATAGTATCACCGTCAGCAGCAACAGTCCCACAAAAAAAACCTCCTCCTCCTTAGTATCCATCTCCCTTGTCGTTCCTTACTTTGAGACCACACTTCCTTGTGGAATCGGAGTTCGATTTCACCATGGTCCAACAATAACTCCATGGCATCGTCTGCACCGTGGATGCCTGCTCTTCTCCCATGCCGTCATAGCGGCTCTTCTTTTGCTTTAACGTCTAGATGCTTTATGCTCTTCTCCCGTGTCTTTGCCATCGGCCTTATTTTTCTTCTCTTGTTTCCTACATCGTTGGCCCTCCTTTATTAGTTTTCTCCCTGCACCATCGTTTCCTTCTTCCTTTTCCTATGTTGCCGACCTTGTGTGCTCCTATCATTTCTCATAGGTGTCGTCAGACCTTCCACCACTTATGGCTGCTTCTCTTTCCTCTGTTGGCATCTCCTCTCCAAGCAACAACTATCCAACAAAAATAAAAGGAGGGAACGTGGAAGAGAAAGCAATAGTGAAGATGGAGAAGAGAAAAAGTGAAAGAAGAACAAGAACAACAACAAGAAAAGGGAGAAAATAGAACGTAAGAGTAGGAGAAAGAAGAATAAAATAAAAGGGAGAGAAGAGAGAAAGTGTGAAGAATGAAAAAGAAAAAGAAAAAAAAAGGAAGAACAATAAAGTTAAAGGTTTATTTGGTTATTTGCATTTCAATCTAATCTCTTTTGAAATTATAAATTTTACCTAAAAGATCCTAAAGTTTATATTTTACAAAAAAATTCAAAACTTTCTTGATTTGCTACTACCTATTATCCTTATTAGCGACTTACCTATCTTTGTTTGTACGTGATCACGTGCTATCTATGTTTATGTGCTCGAAAGATTAATTTTGCCTGTCTGTTATTACTACTACTACTATTACTTTCATTTCTTTTTAAGTTATGTAATCATGTTTAATAATTTAAAGAATCATTCTATAACAAACTATACATGTTAGATGTTCCTGCTTGAAAAGAAATATTAGAATAAATAGATCCTTTGTTATCCTAACACTGCTCTTATATATGTACAAGTTGTACTATTCATTTGTTAGATTACTTATTGATTAAATATATATTCAACAGATTGTAATTCTTTGTTATCAAAAATAATATATAATTCTCTTTCCATCCCAACTACAAAATTTGAAAGTAACTACAACATGAATTTGAAGCTCATTTGTATCAACAACAGAAGCAAATAAATTTCGCATCGATTCATTTTTGCTTATGAATTTGATAATATGAGAGTCAGGTGAAGTACATGTCCGAAGCAGCCATAGCCATATCCGCACCAATAATCAAGGAATATGGCAAAATATTCTCGTTTGAGTATGAGGAAACTAATGTACTCAACAGATCAATCAAGAAGAATATAGCAAAACATTCCCCAAAAAGAAGGAAAGAAATAACAGTAGGATATCCAACACACATCATTTTTTGTAAATCTCGCATTAACAAGTATATACTCTATTATTGTTCTGATGAATCCTCTACAACCCATGGTAGGAAGCACAAATATTTTTCATCTTCATTTTTCTTTGTACACGGAACAAGAAAATCAAAATAACAAACTTCAAGGGATTATAGCAAAACCAAGACCAAGTTAAGCGGGCACAGCAAAACTTGGTTCGACCCAACGGGGAACATCCACCACGATGCAAGGCTCTTTCTCAAAATCGGCAACCTGCAAGTGGCACATCATATCAACATAGCAATGCTGGAAGAAAAGTTTAATTAGCAATAGAGGAGAGAGCAAACATCACCCAGAAACAATTTATACCTTCTCCCCACAGCTTGGGCAATAATGATATTTGTGCCATAGGCAATCCATGGAAGGGCACAAAAAACAGACCCCCAGCATAAATGGCATCATGCAACCAACAGCAGCTGCTAAGCTTGGTTTCGATCTGATAAACAGAAGGAAAAGAAAGAAAGATCATAAACTCAAAACTAGTACGCTATGAAGTTGATATTCACTGAAAATAGTAAAGATTGTTCAGTATGGTTAGAGACATCTCAATTATTGAGCAGACAGCCAAAGATTGGGCATATAAAAGAGTGCTGCAAGCCTGCAATTCCCCAGATAAAGATTGAGAAGCTCTTTAACAATATAAACAAACATCACTATAAGGGTGTCGTCCTGATTTCACCCTATATGCGGTTTTTAACAAAAAAATTCATGACAGCACACATAAGTCTTCACAGTTGCTTGAACAAATGGCACTTTAAGGTTAAAGAAAACATTAATGGAGACAACAAAAAACTGATAAAAGATGGAATGAGAGAAAAACAGGAGCACATCTTACTCATTAAAAGAGTTCCATGTTCCTCTTGAAATGTTGCTGACACCAAAGCTCAGATATGTTTCCAAATAGCATGAAAAGAATTCGTTCTGATACTGTAGTTAAAATTTATCGAAGCATCTCCAAACAACTATGGACATTGTGGGGCAACCAGCCCCTTCCATATTGAGTACCTAATTAACTACGTTTGAAATTCAGAGTGTGGAGATAAATTCAATGGAATTGCAATGAGAAAAGAGTCCCTGAAACAAACTTATAACACTTGTAAAGGGAAAGCACCTAGACAACACAGCTCATATGCTTGAACATGCTTGTTAAAATTTTCCTTTATTTATATCTGTCTAGAGCCAGAAAGGCTTATATTTTGTCTCCCAGTCGATGAAACCTGACAGCAAGGTTCCTCCTTTTAACCAAGAAACTGTACCAACACAATGATGGATTTCAGCTCAAGTTAGCTTGAATACAATCTAATAGTTATCCATTGGCTACAAACATGAGTTTTTCAAATAGACACGTTTGGCCATTTTAATCCATTTTGACAAGAAAGGACGATTTCAATCTGCTTCAATTAACATGATTACCAGACATGATCATCTCATTTCAAATAATATACAAGAAAGAGTTCGTGACTCAAATCTTTTTATATATATACATTTTTACTAAGAGACAACTTCTCTCTGAATACTTTGTCCTTCTATGTTTCCATACATGTCTTAGACACTTTTTTATTTTTTTTATCATCCTATTTCTCCTCCAATCCTAAGCATCAAAAGGTTGACGACTTGACATAAACACTTGAGGACATATTCCTGTTGTTGGTATACCCTCTTTAGACCAAATAATCATGGTCAATAAACACTATCTCGATCAGATAACCATGGACTCTACGACCATATACACTCTTCAAAACAAAATCATATCATCTGCTTACTCTCCCCAAGTAAAAAATCAGACACATCCCGCATCCACACTACGCCATTACATGTAATTTTTACCCCTTAACCTTTAAAAGGAAAACTTCAGACTGGATGAACACGTCTAAAATCTTCCAACAAAGAACATCTTATATTTCTTAATACATGGTATCGCATACATTCAAATAGGTGGAGGCATAAACGATAGACGGCCTGAAGCCCCTGTGGAATCTAGAAACTCAATTCCTCATCTGACTGCATCGGTATCCCCAATCACGAAAAGAGTCTCTAACCAAATCTTTATCGACCAGGGAGAAGTAGTAAAACAAAAACCACATAATTCATGATCCAATAAAAAAACCCTTTTAGTGAATGATAAAAAAAGGACCCAATCGTGCGCCAAATTCGAAGACAATTCGTGCGGAATGGAGAGAAAGGGCAAGGAGGTCGGATTTACCTGACGGTGGTGAGGCCGGAGGATCCACAGTAGACGCAGCTGAAGGGGGCGGGCGTGTCATGGAACATGGTCTGCTGCAGCGGGACGCCCATGGGGTCGCCGTAGATGGCGTTAGGGTGTACCATGCCGGCCTTGTAAGGGTTCTCCCGGACGTAGTAGAATTGCTGCGGCGGCGGAGGGGCCTGGTTTGGGTACCCGTACGGTACTCCCATCACCGGCTCTTCTCCCTTTGGCTGCGACATCTTCCTCCTCTTCTTCTTCTTCTTCTTCTTCTTCTTCCCCTCCTCTGCTTTGCCTCCTACTTATTCTGCTGGTCGAGAAATTTTGTATTGTGCCCTCTATGTAATTCATATTTGTGTATACATCGTTTGTTTTTTATGAGTTTGTAGATATTTTTTTGCTTTTCAAAATGGTAATGATTATTTACATCGTATGGTTAGAGGTGGAAATTGGACCGGGTCGGTCCAGCACGGCCCGAGCCAGAAAAAAAATTCTGTGGGCCTGGTCAGGTTCGTCGTGGGTCGTGGATCGTGTCAGGCCTAAGGTCTAAGTCCGCGAATGTCCGTTTACTAGATCCAATTTGGCTCGTAAAAACAGTCTGGCCTGGGCCGAGCTGGGCAGGCTCACCTGTAAAAATTTAAAAAATATATATATATAGGACACACCTAGTTGGCGCACCATGCAGGTGCACCTAACTGTAATGGCTATTTAGCAACGGCTAAATAATATAGCCGTTTGCATATCAACGGTTATACAATCGTTGCCAACGGCCATTTCCTTCTTCTTCTTTTTTTTAAAACTTAAAAACCTCTCCATTTATCCTATAAATACTTCCTTACTCCATTCATTTTTCTTCACAACTCAATCTTCTCTTCTTTTCTCCACTACAAGTCTAAAACTTTCTCCCAACTTTCAAGTGAAGATTTCGCTGTTTGGCTTTAGATTCTGCCCTGTCTTCTACTCTCCAGTCTCCACGTGACATTAGCTGAGTCAGCGACATCAAAATTTCTCTATTTCTAATCTCTCCAAATTCTTTACTTCTAATCCCTCCATTTTTGGGTTTTGGTTTTGGTGGGTTAAGGGTTTTATTATTTTATATTCATTTTTATATTAAAATGGAAAATATTAGTAATGTTGGTAGCCATGACTATATCCCTAGTATGGAGTCAGATCAGCCTCAGTCTACCCAAACACATACTTCACAGTCCACAGCCACTAAAAAACTTATGAAACAAAGTTTTTGAGTTTGGGAGCATGTTACATTAGACCATGTAGATCAAAATAAGTGTTACTGTAATTATTGTAATACCACAAACACATGTCCTAGGGGAGGGGGTGTAGGTCTTATATCTAGACATTTACAAAAATGTATACCCAAACATAATAAAGATGACAATACAGATTTAAAACAATCGAAATTACAAGTACGATCTAGTGGTATAATTAATTGGAAATATAATACAGAAGAAGTTAAGGAAGGAATAACTAAATTTATAGTACAAGACGAACAACCATTTTCTTTT
>JAMKQA010079438.1:0-11272 GCA_024699735.1 Posidonia australis
GAACCATATAGTTCGGTTTGAAGATATTCCAAACCAAACCAAACCACTGAATTTGAAAAACCGAACCGAACCGCTAAAAATGGTTTGGTTCGGTTCGGTTAACCGGTTTGGACGGTTTGGGTGCCCACCCCTACTTGCATTCTGACTTATTTCTCGTGCAGGCCCCACTGGCCAACTGCTATAACTACCAAACTTTCTCTCCTTGCTGCTTGGAACTGCTTGGCAATGCAAAGAGTTGCATGCTGCCTGGCTATGCATGCTTCTGCTGATTGAGTTTCATGTTCCTCAAGACAACCATGCATAAAATTTTCATTTAAATTTTTCCTTCCTTCTCCCATATAACGAACCGCCTCTTCCTCTTCTTCATCTTCTTCTTTCTGCACGCGAGAGGTTGTCCTCCTCTTCTCCTTCTCTTGTAAACCAAACGAAACCCTCCTTCTTCTTCTCACTCGCAGCGGCGGCGCGCGTGGAGTGCGCGGACGGGTTGCACTTGGCTGGTGCGCGCGGGAGGTGCGTCGGCGTGGTGCGGAGCAGTTGTGGCAGCGTCTCGGTCGGCGGCGGCATGGACCAAATGCTGCGGGATTGGCTGGACCGCGGCTCGCCGACGAGGGTAAGTTCCGATCCTCTCCCCCCTTCTTCTTGCTTGTGTATGCCCTGCTCTTCGCTGCGGGTGATCGATGATGGGAGGTCCTCGACGGACCTAGAGCGGCAGGCCCCTTCCGCACGGCTGGTGGGTTTCGGAGTGCAGCGGCTAGGGCTTCCGCACGGTGGCTGACTCTCGGGCTGCGGGCGCGATGGTTGGCTGCGGCAGTCACAGGTTCCGGCGGACTGCTTCGCGCGGTGGCTGCTGGATTGGGAGTGCGGGCACACCAAGGGATGCACCGGCTGCTAGTGGCGCTCCGGGCTGCCGGTAATGCTCCGGCGGGCTGCCCTGACGGTGGCTGTTGGATTTGCACATACTGCCATTGCTTGCATTTAATTTCTGATTTTTCTGTCGATTGCTCTGCATCAAAATTGCATAACCATTTGATAGTTTTTCACTGATTCATAACTGTATGCTTGCACTATGTCGCTATATGCCACAGTCTTCATCAAAATATCCTATGCTCTGTTACTATGCCATGTTTAATTTAGACGTTGTGCATCTTATCGCGCCTGTTGCTGCTGTTTGACTTTCTGCAGGATGATTTAGTTTCCGAGGCGGGGATCCCACAATCTTCACGGGACATGCCTTCTAGCTCTCGTTCCGGACGAGGAGGCAGTTCTTCGAGTTCGCGGGCCTCTGGTAGCCCTACTCATGCTATCCCTGCTGAGGTAAGCTCGTACTGAGTATTAGAAGTGCATTAGAAATCAGCATTTGCTGACAATTGCATTTTCAGGAGTCTGGAAAATTCGAGGGACGGTTGCTGAGTGACCGTCACATCTGCGAGTGCCCGGAGTTCGAGGTAACTTCTTTGCTTTAAAAATTACTTCTTGCTACCTGCTTTTGTGCTTTTGCTTCTGACTCGGCTCTAAATTTGTGCTTGACATTTCAGGAGGGGGATGCAAACCGGATCACGCGGTGCCACTGGGGTTCGATGCTCGATCATTTCCACCGTCTACCAGAGTTTCTACAGGACTTTCTCCTTCATCAGTCTCCATTTGGTGGCTTGCTGCGCATACCCATCATCCACGGCCACTACAACTTCTTCCGAGCCATGGTAGAAAGGTGGAGGTTCGAGACACACTCCTTCCACTTTCCCTTTGGTGAGTTGATTGTTCTGCCTGATCAGTGGGCTCTGCTAACGGGCCTTCCTTTTGGTGATGAGCCCATCATTGGTGAGACCAGCGACGGCTTTCATCTTGCAACTGCACACCTCGGCCGTGTCCTTCCTAGGCCGCCCAGGGGGAAGCATATGATCACTGTAGGGTGGTTAAGGGAATGAGACAAGTTCTGGCCCAACCCCAAGCCTGGCAGTGAGGAGGTAGATTTCGTTCTCAGGCATTTTCTGCTGGAGCTGCTGGCCTTGATTTTCTGCGATTCGTCAGCCTACTGTATCCATGCTGACTGGATTGTATATCTGACCAACCTGGAGCACCTGGATCATTATGACTGGGCCGGCGCTAGCTACACCTGGCTGATCTGCGAGCTCGACAACGTGGTCAAGCTTGGGCGCTGCTCTTATGTGGGGTTGTACCCTCTGCTGACTGTAAGTATCTGTTTCTGTTGTTTTGCAAAACAAATTTTTCTTTCTATGCTTTATATTTGATACACTGACTTGTGCCTGTATTCACAGTACTGGATCATGGAGCATATCACCAGGGGACACTGTTTTATCCTCCTGCAGGACGAGCTCCTGCCTCTTCCCCGCTAGTGGGTCGAGCCTGACCATCAGGCTGCTGCTGGGGTGTTCAGCTATGAGTCCTACAGGTATCTGCTGGACCTGGTCGAACTCGATGATGTAAGTCCCTCTGCCTTTTAACTCTGATTTTGCATGCTGGTTGTACTTTGCTTGCTTACAGTCTCTGTTTCTGTAACAGGTTCACCTACGCCCATTTGCTCGATATGACGGCTTCAACTGGGCTCCCTTGAACTCTTGTCACGTTCTAAGGGACAAACAGGTGAGATTCTACTACATGAAGAAGTCGGCCCTCTACCTTCCAGGGCGTGTGCGGCATCAGTTCTCTGATGTATTCTGCATTCCTGCCCCTCCTCTTGCTGACATGGACCTCCCGGCCACGAGTCGCTCGGCTGCTAGGCGCTGGCATGCAGTTGCCGTGGCTTCTCAGGACAGGCACGTCCTTCGAGAAGTCAACTATATAGACTACCTTGCTTGGTACTGGCGTGTAGGGAAGCCATACCTGTTTGATAAGGCTGTGCGGAATAGCCAGTGGGGAATGTGGTATGCGTCCAGTTGGGCTCAGGTACAGAATTTCCATTTCTGCTTTTCCTTGCTTTTGCATGAACTGTGATAACCTGACATTTGCTTTAATGCATAGGGCTTCGAGCAGCAATTTGGATCCTTCTATGCTGACATCCGTCGAAAATGGGTAAAATTCTCATTTCGCAAAATACTTGGTTGGCTATATCTGATACTTCTGCTATTTTGCAGGAACTGCGTTGGCGCAACATTATTAGGGTATGCCTTCCCCTTTTGTCTCTGCTGCCATTTAAAATATTTCTGATTTCTAACACAAATTTGCTTTTGCAGCAAGATTTCCCTGTCGAGAGGGCGAACGTAGCCAGCAGCAGGGACTTCACCATGGAGGCGTCTGAGGAGGACTGTTCAGACACCGAGGTCACCCAGGCGGTTCTCGACTCTGCTCTGCGCTCTTAGGCTGCCACAGCTGCTCAGTGGTCCCGCCGGCTTGCTTGACGAGGCAACAAAACTTTGGCTGAATATTTGCAAAAGGCGGCAGCTGATGAGGAAGACTCAGAGGAGGAGTAGTCCTTTTTGTGATTCTGCTAAAAACACTGTAATAACACTGTATAACATTTCTGAAAAATGTATAAGATATCCCCGGAATTTGCAATGTGCCCTTCGGGGTTTTGTAAGTGCAGGTTGTATGCAAACAGGTACTCCAAGCTGGGTTGAGCAGATGGCACCGATTTGGCGGGGTGGACAATCTGAACTGATGCTGCTGAATTTTCCTGTCTGTCTGGGCGCCGCTTAGGTGCGTCGCCGTGGTGTGCCGCACAGGTGCGTCTGCGACCTATGCCTCATAGGTGCGTCCCTAGAAATGGTGGTTTTTGTTTCCTTTCCTGATACAAAACCCCGCTACTTCCCTATAAGAATCACATGTTTTACGAGAAGAGCTGCCACTTTTCGTGAGGAAGAAACACAGTAGCCCCCTGATTTTGCTACAGTAGCCTCGTTTCTTCGAGCACAGATGCATAATGGTATGGTTTACTATCATTTTGCTGCCTTGTTTTACTTCATGCAGATTTTTTACAGCAGATGTCTATTGCATGATCCTCTGTACATAGCCAATACTCTGCTGGATTTCTATTATCCTTGCTAGCTTTGTAGATTTTGTATTATGAATTTTTTATGCTGTTCTGCAGACTTTTCCTCTTTTGATTCAGCAGTTTTCTGTATGCGTGTTCCCTGTATCACCACAGATTTTCCTTGCAATTATGTACTGTACCGGGATGGCAGATTTTGTTTCTGTCTTGCATGGTAGATTTGCCTCAGATTTTTCTGTATTGTATGTGCTTTATATTGGCAGATTTTCCTTGGTTCCTCTTGCATTGTCTCTTATGAATAGGATTTTCATGTATGCCTTTACACCTGATCTCTGCATGCCATATACTGCGAAATTTTCTGATGCTTATTGCTATGGCTGATGCTTGCAGGGCTATCCAACCATGGAGACCCCGAAATTCTGCTCGGAGGGTCTGCGCGGCTGGATTAATGCATTGACACCGACTGATCGAAAAGAACTGAAGAGATGGGGCATATCATCCTCTCTTCTCAATATTGCCAAGGTAGAGGTGAACTGGCATCTGTTGTGTGCCGTGGCTCGGTTTTGGAAACCGGATCTGCATGAATTCCGCTTCGGGCAAGTGGAAATGACCATCACTTTGGAGGAGGCCAGGCGCATCTGCGGCTTGTTGCCCTTCATGTCTCCACCAATATTTCATTGCCATGCTAGTTATGTGCACGTCGTGAGCCGACTCACTGGTGTTTTTAAGGAAGAATGCGAGAAAAGCATTATTTGCCGGGATGGTCCTACTCCCATGATATGCTTGGACTATTTTGATAGCATCCTTGGCGATCGCTCCTCAAACCCTCTATGGCTCTTCTGCTTCGTGCTGCGATTCCTCGGGGAGCTGATTTTCAGCCAACCGGACAACTGTGGCCATCGAGGTGGCCGAGATAGCTTTGGCGATAACGGCTCGCGAAATCGATCTAGCTCCGATCCTGCTCGTTGAAACTTTTATAGGCTTGGACTGGGCGTCGAGGCGCTCTCGCCACTTCTACGGATGTGGCGCTCTAGTGCAGGTAAGCAGATCATCTGACCATTAACAACATTCTACTGAGCTTTAATTAACCATGGTTACTTTTTTTTTTTTGCCAGATCTGGTTTGCTGCTCATATGGGGGTAAAGATTCTGCGTCCCTGGCCTTGCATCTTTGAGGCCTACAGCCGCACCCATCACTCGAGGTCACTCCCGGGGGTGCATGAGCTATGTGAAAAGCTGCGGAATCTCGACGTGGATTCTATGACATGGTGCATCATATCTACATTGCAGAACTTCGCTGCCTTCTTTAACACCACGGATATGCGACTTGTGGTCCTCCCTGGATTTTCTGGTGGCGTGGAGTATCATCCAGTCCGGGTCCTTTGCCAATTCGGCTTCTGCCAGGACTCCATAAAGCAAGGCCCTGCTCGGATAGACTGTAAAAGTATGTAGCGGGCTCAAATGCATCTACTGCGGAGCTAGCCCGACTGACAAGTGCTGGCATCAGGTCTTCTATTCTAGCCTTCGTCAAAGGCTCGGCTGCACAGCTAGATATGAGGCGGAGATTAGAGAGACGTGGCCCCTGAGCAAGGATCCGTCTACTGGCACCAGCAGCATGGAGGCTAGTAGTTTGAAGAGGCCTCGAATTGAGTAGATGCTTGTACTCCTGATAGGACATAATAAAAACTGATATTGCTTTGCATTGTTTACTGATTCTTGCAAGTCCATATCTGTTAATCAGGATCAATATGATGGGCATGTTTCTGATTTCGAACTCCTCTGTTCTTTAGAAGTGACTATCATACCCTTGGCTGAATGCCTGCTTGCCCAGATCACGACTCATAAAGCAGCTAACATGCCCTTGGCCGAAATATGAGCAAAATGCCTTGCAAAGTGAATGCAATCTATGCTTTGACTAAAAATGTGACCTAGCTACATGCTTAAACGGCTCAATAAGGTAGCTGACATGCCCTTGGCCGAAATGCTAACAAAATGCTTTACAAAATAATGCTTGGCTAGGATGCATCCTAGCTAAATGCTTACACGGCTCAATAAGGTAGCTGACATGCCCCTGGCCGGAATGCTAATGAAATAGATAATGCTGTGCAAATGTAAAGAATTGGCTACATACATTGGTGCCCTCAGCGCCAAGGAAGCCTGTTTAGCTTGCGATAGAAGGTGACACTGTCCTCGACTCATGTGGCACTAACCTAGGCACCTAGGTTTATTTGTGGCTCTCCTTCAGATTTATGGGCCTTTTGCCAAATGCTTAGGGTCCTATACTTACTCTTTTGAGGATTCATTTTTTCTTTTCTCCCTCATAGGCATGCTAACTGACCCTACTCCTGCTTGAAGGTAATAAACACTTATGCTGAGGAGGGTGGCCATTATTTCTGTTGTATTGAAGGGGTGGCTAGTCCCTTTGACCTTTTTTTTTGTAAGTGCGTGCTTCTACCCCTCTCCAAGCTAAAAGGTAGGAGTAAGGTTGTTTACATGCCTCTCTCGGTGGAGCTCAGCTTCTGTCTTCCTTATTTTTTATGCTCCAAGGTCTTATGTATTTTTTTTTGCTGCTCACTCTCTTTCTAGACCTAACATTTTAACTCCCTCACGAGGTATAGGTCCCATGGGTATTTGAATATTTAGTCCGCTCATCTGAAATCTCTCCCTCACATCCTAGGCTTCTAGGGTAGTGGCACATGAGGAGGACTTGACATATCTTGCAGGTAGGCTCCCAATTTTCCTCATTGGGCAATGATGATGCTATAAAAGGAAAAACAAGAATGCAAAGAATTATTTATGTTGTGCAATGATGCATGAGGTGCAAGGCATTAGGACCGACCAAGAGTCACTGATAGTACTTCTTTAGATAGGAGATGTTGACGGGCTCTGACTGCTCCGTATGGTCCATGCCCTCTAGAATGATTGCTCCCCCTGATAGGGCTTCTTTGACCACAAAAGGTCCGTGCCAGTTGGGTCTAAATTTTCCTCGTGTATCTGGCAAATGTATGGCACGCAGGACCAAGTCTCCTGGCTCAAAGTGTCTCGGGCAAACTTTCTTCTGATATGCCTGGGTCACTCTCTTCTGATAGGTGATCAGTTCTGACAGGATCTCCTTTTCAAATGTCGGATTAGTGATGTCTACTGAAAGGACTTCCTCTGATTCTGTGCCCTGACGGCATTTGAGGACTGTCACAGTGACCTTTGTATTCTTGTGCTGACATTGCAATGCTGCTTGTGCTTCCCCGTCTGGGCGACCTGAGGAGCTAGGAGTTTCTGCCTTTAATGCGGATGCCTCTTTATTCTGCCTTCTGTTAACTGTACAAAAATTTGTTTGCCGGCAGCTGTTCTGCTGCTGATTGGTGGGGCTGCCATCTGTCCCACTCGTGCTTGCTTGATTGCTCTGCTCCTCACCGTCAAGGTAAGGCCTATGCTGCCAATACCAACTAGACCCGCCTCCCGACTGACAGGAGATTAACTCCAATGGTCTAGTGCCCCTCTCACTTGTTTCCTGCAGGAGCATAATTGAAGCCTGGTCCTGGGGTGGTATCAGTAAGTCTGCTGGTGGTGCTGTGATGACCGCTTTGCCCTTCTTTCTGCGATCATGCTCTGCTGCCTCCTCTACAAGCAAGTCTAGCTGCTCCTGAAATAACAGGTCCAAATCCCCCATATCTGAGTCTGTCTCTGGAACCTGAACTGTTGACTGCTCTGCCCACTCTGTACTCTGTGCGATGCTCTGCCATATGCTATGTTGTTCTAACAGACTGTTCTCTTGACATGAACCCTCTGAGCAGATCCAAGCTGATGACATTGTTACTGCGTTGGAACTGCGGTTTGGATCCATGATGCCTGCGCTGATAAAATTGGACAAATCTCATGGAATATCAATCCTGGAAGATTTACCTCAGTGCTGCAATCGCTTCGTCTGGCTGCCTCGCTCCTATCCCAAACCTTCTTTCTCAAACCATTCTTCGGCTTCAATCGGCTCGGCGATTCCCTCACCGTAAAGCCCAAGAGGTGATCCTTTCTCATATCCCCATTTGCGACACAAGTTGTCGATCATCAAGCGGGGGTTACCAGAAGTGACCAAATGGTCGGCAAGCTCTGATGGAGGAATGAAATTAACCGGCTCATATCGATTAACCCGAAAGAGAACATCAGTTGGTTTAGGTTAAAAATGAATAGTTTGTGGGGTTAGGGCTGAGACAGACTCAACTTTCTCCATGTCTTCTGCCAGGACAACAACGACATTGTCATCCCAACAGAATTTAATCATGCGATGGTGGGTTGAGGGAATGATTTGATGCTTGTGAAGCCAAGGGCGTCCAAGCAGGAGATTAAAAGAAGGTTTGATATCAACGACGTAGAATTCTACGTCGAAGCGGGCAGGGCCAATTGTTAGGGGAATAACAAGGATCCCAAGCGCATCATGATGCGTATTATCAAAGGCTGTCATCCCTTTCACAGCTGGTCTAACATCCTTGGCCTTGAATCAGTGTGCTTTTGCTGTACGCAAGGGGCAGACATTAAGGCCTGCTCCATTGTCCACCAGCGTGAGGGGGATGCGAAAACTCTGATACTGCGCAGTGATGAACAAGGGGGAATTGTGGTTAGTGCCAGAAGGAGGCAGCTCTTGGCTAGAAAAGGAGATGACCTGAGGTGCAGCGAACAATCCTACCATATTCTCTAGGGTAGCAGGCTCTATAGACTGGGATACACAGGCTGCCTGAAAGACCCTAAGGAAAGCTTCCCTATGCTCGGCCGATGTATGGATAGGATCCCAAATGGAAATGTCGGCTCGAACCTTCTTCAGCGGGGCGGTGATGTCAGTAGAAGGCTAACTACTAGTGGTAGGAATGGGCAATGCTGCTCTAGGCCTAGGTGGCTGAGGAGAAGGTACCTGGGGTTGGGCAGGGGTTACTGCTATAGGTACTGGTGGCCTAGATGGCTGGGCCTGCTGGTTAGGGACCTGAGTTAAGGGGTTAGGCCTAATGGCTGCGGGTTTGTACACTCTACCCGACCGCGTCACCTCTGCACACATTCCTGTGGCATAGTTGTGAGGAACACGATGCGTGTCATTGGTCAGAGTAACAACAACCGGGGGACGGGCTGCTAACTGTACAGGTGAGGGTATTGGATCAGGGTGAGTGGGGTATCTACCTGGAGGTGCTGGTAGTACTGGTGAGGGTATTGGTGGATCCTAGGGCGTGCTGGTTGTGTTGGTCTGGACTGGGACCAGGCTGCTAAATAAACTGGAGCTGGAGGTTGGGGTGAGCTACAGGTGGCACCTCAGGGTTCTCCGATTCAGCAAGAGGATGGATCACAGATATAGATTCCTCGACGTTATCGAGGAAGGAACGATACAAATGATGGGGAAAAGGAGAAGATACATCATGAATCAAGGTGGTGGGAAAGATAGGAGAAGAAACTGATCCAGAAGGAAAAGAAGAAACAAAATTAACTACCGAGGAACCTGGCGCTCCCGGGGGCGGATGCTGCGGCAAAGGCTGACTAACTATGCTAGGGTGTGCTGGCTGTGCCTGCTGGGGGACGTGCTGGGGTAGCTGCCTGAGTATCAATCACAATGACCTTCTGGTCAATCAGATCCTGGACTGCGTCACTGAGTGTAAAGCAATTGTCCGTCGTGTGGCCAGCCGCACGATGGAAATTGCAGAACGCATTGGCATTGTACCAGGATGGCAGCGGATTAGGTGGAGGGCGTACCTCCGACAACCTCAGCAAAGATGCGACTTTAGGGAATACCATGCTCAACGGCTCCACTAAATGAGTATAGTGGCGTCGATCACGGAGTTGTCGCTTTGGCTGTGGATGTGCCAACGGTGGGTGCGTCCTAGCCGGTGGGTTAGGATATATAGGTGTGGCAGTGGGGGTAATATGCGATGCATGCTGTGCTCTAGGTGTAGGCATGGGTGCATAAACTACTTGGTGCTGAGGGGGCGGGCGGACATTCGTCGGAGCAGCAGGGGATCTAATGTAAGAGACGGTATTCTTGGAGGAATCCCGCCTCCTAGGTGGATTGGCATTGGGGTTGTTGCTGCTGCTAGGACCACTATGTGACACAGTGGCCTGATTGGCAAATGCAAAGAGCGCTGGAAAATTGCCGTCGTGCAGTGAACTCTCAACACGGGCGCCCGCCTGAAGCAGTGCAGAAAAAGTGGTGACAGGCTGAATGCTGAGCAGAGCCCCGACCGCTGGCTGTGCTCCTCGGATCACGATCTCAATAGACTCCTCGTCCGATGGTCTATCCTTGACCTGTGAAGCCAGAGAATGCCAATGTCCAAGATACTCCCCAAATGCTTCTTGGGGTCTCTACCTAAGAGCGACTAGGTCCTCCCACTTGGGGACTAAGTCGAGGTTGAAGGAATATTGTTACAGGAATGCCTGTGTAAGGTCATCCCAAGTCTTGATGGTGGCCATGTTGAGGGAAGTGAACCACTTCAATGTGGGCCCCGTGAGACTCTTTTGGAACAGGCGGATCAACAACCTTTCGTCAGCCTGAAGCTGAGCGAGGTCTCCGCAATAGGCTTTGAGGTGGGCATTTAGGCAGCTCCTACCATTATATTTCTCAAATTTCGGAATATGAAAATTCCGAGGGAGAGTCGCCACTGGGAAGTAACAGAGGTCCCGGAATTGGTAGGACTGGCGGTCCCCACCTTGCACTTGTCGAAGAGTGCGCTCCAGATCGTTTACTCTCGCGAGGAGAGCATCTGGAGCTACTGCAGTTGTGGACTGTGCAGCAGAGGCGGGTGCCGCGTACACTGTATGGGTCGCCCCTTAGGGCTCCTTTGGATCCACCATTCCGCTGTTTGGTGCTACGGCAGGATGGCTAGTGTACCCGTGCAAGGGTGCAGTGTGCTGTGGAAGGAAGGATGAGGCCTGTGTGTGATAAAAGGGTGAAGGAAAAATAGGAGGTGGTGCAACTAGTGGTGCAGAGTGTGGGAGCAAGAGTTGTTGGACCGGGATGGTGTTAACACTCACAGATGGTAATGCTCCCGCCGGCCTAGGAGGCTGGCCACCAGATAGGAGGGATGCATTCTGAGGTGGGTGTTGTGCTGGTGTAACAGAGGGTAATGCCAACACCCCTATTGCCGGAGAGACAAGGGATGGCGACGGCTGTGGTGGGAGTGCAGCAGGTGCAAACTGTGGTCCTAAAGCCGGTTGCGCAGGCAACTCGGGAGCTGGGAAAGACAAGGCTGAGAAGGGCTGGAACACCAGTGCTAATCCCTGCAGCTGCTGGGCGAGGGCCGACATCTGTTGCATCTGCGCGGTCGCGGGATCATCGCTGGTGGTTCCGACGGAAGGAGGCAAG
>JAMKQA010079440.1:0-11171 GCA_024699735.1 Posidonia australis
GCGTACGAGGGTGCCTAACACCTTCCTCGTACGTAACAGGGATCCTTACCCATATTTCTGGTTTACAAAGACCTTTTCCATTGTTTTTGCATGATTTTTATGTTTTATATGGTTTTCCTCGTCTTCCATTTGAATAGACTAGGTGGCGACTCCTGCATTTGCATAATTTATATTTACCGTGACTTTGCCGACTCTCGCATATTTTGCCATTCTCGACGGCATGGTTACACCTATTCACCCCTGTGTGAACCTGGAGTAGACAGCATGGTAGGACACCCCTAGGTTGCGAGGGAGCGCATACTAGAGGCATTCATGCATTTTGCATCTCATACCACCATAAACATTGCATCTTTTCTAACTTTTTTGTTTATGTGCATAGAATTCTTGTCAGCGTGCGAGTTTCCTTAGCTTGAGCTCGAGACCTTTCCTTTCGCTGACTCTTGTTGCGACCCCATTCTTGACCACGTCTCCCGAGTTATCCGTCACTTTCGACGATAGCTCGTCCTAGGATCTGTCTTCTCATTCCCAACCGCATCCGATCCGTACTCGCTCGCGATCCGCCATGGCCCAGCATACCAGCGAGCCCCTTTCCCCTGCTGTTCAGGAGGAGGTCCCAGTTTTGGTGTACCCTTCCTTTGTTTCCGTTCCAGTTGTCACTGTTGCCTCCACTTTCTCCCTAGCTTCCGAAGGACCTCCGCCACCCCTGTTTCGTGTCCCTGTGGCTACCCCACCTTTGGGACCACCTACTTGGTCTTCTGCTGCTGTTGGGGCCTCAGCAGTTGAGTTTGTTCCTCTCCAAGGCTATGTGTTTACCAGCTCTCCTCCGACTGCAGCTGTCTCTGTAGTAGCCTCCCCCTAGTTTTCACAACTGGGGTCGCAGCCTCCAGTTTCTTCCCCTGCTTTGCTTCCATCCTTTGGAGACACTAGTGTTGATCCCATCATCGCGCAATTGCAACAAATGTCGGCCCTTACCCAACAGTTGCAGGGATTGGCACTGGCACTCTAGCCCTTTTCAGCGTTGTCCTTTCCGACTCCCGAGTTGCCTTTGCAATCGACCCTAGGATCACAGTTTGCACCCACTACACCACCCCCACAGTTGTCGCCATCCCTCGTCTCTCCAGCGATAGGGGTGTCAACATTGCCTTTTGTAACACCATCATAGCACCCACCACAGCATGCATCTCTCTTATCTGGTGGCCGGCCTTCTAGGCCGGCGGGAGCACAGCCCACCATGAGCGTTGTACTTGAGGCCATTCCGGTCCAACAGCTCTTGCTCCCGTATTCTGCACCACCCCATGCATTATCCTCACCATTGTACTAGACACAGAGTTCATCTTTTGTCCCATAGCACACAGCACTCATGCACGGGTACACTGGACATCCTGCCGTAGCACCAGACGGCAGAATGGTGGATCCGGAGGAGTCCTTAGGGGCGACCCATACAGTGTACGAGGCACTTGCCTCAACTGCACAATCTATGACTGCAGTAGCTCCAGACACTCTCCTTGCGAGGGTGAATGATTTGGAGCGCACACTCCTTGCCAGCACCACAAAACACAACAATCCAAAAATTCAGGTGCGCGAACCTCCAATGTGCAGTCCTAGGGAGCCACTAGACCGGACTTCACCAAGCTGGTGCACTAGGTGTAACATTAGCTCTAATACCACTCTGTAACGCCCTGGTCCCGAGCACACTACCAAAGCACAGTATCAAGCATAATTACACTAATTACAGAAACATTAAATAACTGTAACTAAGGCTCACCTTTAGGATCACCATGTGCGGTTAGAAGCTCCTACTCCTGCACTGGAATTCGACTGCATGTGGTCTGCACCTAAAAACCAAAAAGCACGCGTGAGTGACATCTAAGTCACCCAGTACGCGCCCCAAAACATACAAACCACAAAACCTCGGTAAAACCATAAATCACATTTTTTCAAAACTTGGTTTTCTCTTTTTGAAAAATCATCCTTTCTTTTATTAGACAATCACTTGGGAATTCAATCCCAATCCATGCTTTTTTTCAAAAGCCATGTTTCCTTTTCTTTTCTTAAAACATTTGGAAATTCATTTCAAAACCACTTTTTTTTTCAAAACATTCCTTTACATTTCTTTCAAAAACCTTTTGGAATTCATTTTCCAAAACATTTCCCTTTTCAATATTTGGGATTTCTTCCCAAAACACACTTTCAAATTCACATTTCTGACCAGATCCAGCCTAAAACACAATGTGCCATTGGATTCAAAACAAAATCATAAACACTGGTTGACAATTGATTAAAACATCATCATTTCTTTTCAAGATTTTAGGACCATTTCATAAGTCCAACACTGGTTGGCTCATGAGAGAGGAAAAGGAAGGAGAAAAAGAAGAAAAGACGGGCATGCAAACCGAGGCAACTATGCATCCTCAAACCGGACTCCACATTGGTCCCAAATCACAAACAGGCGCGCAGACAACCAACCACAAGCTCACACAATCATGAAACAACAGATTATCCATTAATAAATCATTTAAGCAATATCACAATAAATTACATGGTTTATAAATAAAAAATGGATAATTAGGCCCAGATGTTACAATATATTATCTGAGTAAGAAGTTTAATGATTGTGAGGCCAGTTACACTACTATAGAGATGGTCTGCTTATCTCTAGTCTGGGCAGCCCAACGCCTAAGACATTATATGATGGCATACCCAGTCCTTCATCTTTGTCGCCATGACCCTATGAAGTATTTGCTCCAGAAGTCGGCGCTTGTAGGACGGTGTGTCAAGTGGGAGGTGTTGTTGTCCCAATATGACATCACCTTCGTCACACAAAAATCCATAAAGGGACAAGTAGTGGCAGATCATCTGGCCGAGCTACCTATACCAGAGTACCAACCTTTGAGGACCCAGTTTCCAAATGAGGATGTGTTGTTCACTGAGGATGATGATGATGAACCGGAGATGACCGAGGAGAAGGAACAATGGCACTTGTACTTTGATGGCGCAGTTAACAAGAGAGGAATGGGCATTGGCGCTGTATTGGTAGCCCCTGAGGGCCAAATGACTCCTTATGCAAGGAAATTAAATTTCAAATGCACAAACAACGAAGATGAATATGAGGCATGCATATTGGAACTTCAGATGGCCTTGGTGCATGGTGTTCGCAAGTTACTTGTGCGTGGTGATGCCATGTTGGTTATCGCACAGGTCAACGGCGATTGGAAGACCAAGGATCAAAAGCTCATCCAGTACTATGCCCATCTTATGAAGCTTGTGGCAGAATTCCAGGGGGTTCATTTTTCCTTCATGAATAGGGCCAAGAATGCCTACGCGGATGCTTTGGCAACCTTAGCATCTTGGCTCTCGGTACCAGAAGACAGTGCAGTAGATGTGTCAGTTACATGTATGGATCAACCAATACACTACATGTGCATAGAAGAAGCAGACGCACAGGAAGAGCTCCCGTGGTACCATGACATTAAGGTTCTTCTAGAAACCAGGAACCTCCCTCCTCAGGTGTCAGCAACAGAAGCAAGGACACTAAAGCGCTTGGCATCTAGCTATGTACTTGGGACCGGTCATTTGTACCGGAGATCCTATAACCAAATGTTCTTGAGATGCTTAGATAAGAAGGAGACCGATGCCATTATGTTACAAGTCTATGCTGGGAAATGTGGGCCACACATGAATGGAGTTTTGTTAGCCAAGAAAATCATGTTGCAAGGCTATTATTGGTCGACTATGGAAGCAGATTGCTGTCTGTTTGTGCAAAGGTGTCATGCCTGCTAGATCCATGGGAATCTAATCCATGCTCCTCCTCAACAACTTCACAGCTTGTCGTCACCATGGCCTTTCTCCAATTGGGGAATTGACTTTGTCGGTGCCATTCATCCAGTGGCATCCAATGGGCATCGTTTCATTCTGGTGGCCATTGATTACTTTACAAAGTGGGTTGAGGCGGCGTCATACAAGGCAGTTACTACTGCAGTAACAGAGAAGTTCTTGAGGAATAACATCATATCCCGATATAGGGTCCCACACACAGTAATATATGATAATGGGAAGAACTTTGTAGCCAAGAGGGTTGAAGATTATTTACAGAATTTCCACGTTAAGCATCACCGATCTTCACCTTACTGTCCCCTGATGAATGGGGCGGTTGAGTTAGCCAACAAGAACATTACCAATATACTAAAAAAGATGGCAGAGACTCACAAGGATTGGCATGAAAAGCTTCCCTATGCATTGTGGGCATATCTAACTTCTATCCGGACATCCACAGGCGCCACACCATTTCCTTTAGTCTATGGCATGGAGGTCGTGCTACCGATCGAGGTGGAAATTTCTTCTTTGAGGATCTTGAGAGAAGCAGAACTAGAAGAGGCTGAATGGTTGGGCGATCGCTTCGCGTAGTTGAATTTGATAGATGAACATCGACTACAGGCCTTACACAATGCCCAGTGTTATCAAAGGAGGATGGCAAGATCCTATCAGAAGAAAGTCCGTCCCAGGGGCTTTGCGCCCGGAGACTTGGTCTTACAGGCCATCCATCTCCCTGACTCCCACGGTAAATTCAGACCTAATTGGCGTGACCCTTATATCATCAAACAAGTATTCTTTGGGGGAGCGGTAATCCTCGAAGACATGGACCACATTGAGCAGTCAGAGCCGATCAATTCGTGTTATTTAAAGAAGTACTACCAATGATGGAGAGCTGCATCCTTACCTTGCAATGCACTCTAGTTGCATTCATGCATGTTTTATTCGTTTTACTCACACATTTTTGCTTTTTTCTCGAACTCATGTTTATTTTTCCCTTTGCACTTGTTATGCATGCATGGCATCAAAAAGCACAAAAAAGGAAAAAAAACATGCATCCATGCATAAGTGCATCCGCATCAAAGCCCGATGATGAAAACCGAAATAGCTAGCCTGTTTCTGAAGGGTCTATACCTCTTCAGTTGATACTACCTAGACCTTTTAGTAGGCGAGGGAGCCACCATCCAACCATGGTCAGGCAAAATGTCCAAACTCCCCTAGGGACTTATACCTCCAGAGGGAGATAAAATGTTAGGGGCGAGCATGAGTGTGAACCAAATTGAAAAATAAATACATCCACAAGGGCACAAAAGAAAAAAGGAGGCAGAAGTCGAAGACAGAAGCTAGCCTAAATGGAGAGAGTCAAGTAGGTCAGCCCTACCCCCATCACATACCTGGGGGAAGAGTTGAAGCAAGCATCCAAATGACCAAAGGGACTAGCCAGCCTTCACATACAAGTCTAACAGTTCCCTCCAAATCCGGATACCTATTACCCCCAAACAAGGGTTAGAGCGAGCCTACAAGCTTAAGAGGGAGAAAACAAATGAGTCAAAAGTTAAAAAGTAGGTTAAGTCCCCAAGAGTTTGGCACGGAGCCTAACCTACCGAATTACCTATTCTGAAGAGCCACCAATAGCCTAGAAGTCTGGGTAGTGTCTTGTGAATCGAGGTCTTCCCCAGCAGCATTATAGGCGTTGTTAGCGTTCCACTCGGTTCTGAGGGTGATATAATATGACACTACCATTCATGCATTCATTATCATTCATTCACTTTGCAAGGTTGTGCTAGGTCTTAAGCTAGGGGCATGTCAGCTGCACTTTGGCTAAAAATCTAGCAGAGGTTGCTATACACTAGGGGCATGTTAGCTGCCTTTATGGTGATAACCTCCCTTGTCAACTAGGGGCATGTCAGCTGCCTATTGGTTGACCTACTTCGGGACAGTATCTTCATTTAGGACATGCTGACCGCTCTGTTGCTCAAGCACAAGAACGAGGACACCGGCAACCCTATCCCTCCAAGATCAGAATAGGATCTCTGGTAAATCCAAGAGAGATGAATCGCAAAGCATGACGATTCATGGCGGAGTATGGGGGGGGTTATAACCACAACTTCTGACCTCAGTCTTGTTCCGACAGAATTAGCAAGATCCTTTCCATGTCTTGTACAAAGCTTCAGAGTAATCATCCCAGCTGTGTAAACAGTATTGCCAAACTCTACTGTAGTCCACTTAGGGCTAAGTGGAACGGTTGATCCCTTCCATACTCAATGTAAGCTCTGTCACCAAACAATCCAAGCCACCAGGGTTTGATCGCCGTTTCTCACTGTTTTGACACTTGATCTGATCTGGATGGTGACATGGATCTTTTCTTGAGGCTTGGTGCCCGAGTTAAACCGCTTAATAGTCTGTAGTCTGGATTGCTATGACCTGATGGTCATTGAATGGTTTCCACAGCCTTGGGTTGCTCTTCCTTATTTTCAAAGCATTTATACAGCACTTTCTTTCTACATCAGATGTCTTAAGTTATGATTGTATGGAACAAAGCCCTTTGTCAAATCGAAAGAAAATATTTTGATGATGTTCCGCAGGAGTTCTGTTTCCCAATCTGGAGTGGCCTGTGTCAAGAAAAAAGCTGAAGCTTCCTTGATCGGGCATGGGTTTCCCCACGATGGTTGTACCGGCACATTCCTTAGATGTTTTCCGAAGGTGGATAGTGAAATTGACTGACAGTGATCGTGACAAGCTGCGAACTTGGGGTATCCCTTCAATGTTCTTGGACATTGCGAATGTGGAAGTTTCTCGATACCTTTTATGTGCAGCTGCTCGTTTCTGGAAGCCCGCTACCCATGTATTCCGCTTCAGAAGAATCGAATTGACTCCCACTTTGGAGGAAGTCCGCTAGATCTGTTGCCTGCATAAGCTTATGGGACCTACTGTGTTTATGCGGTGAGACGGATACTCCTTAGTATTGAGTGAACTAATTGGTCTGTCAACCGGCGATTGCGGTTGACAACTCATTTGTACTGATGGACCAACTCGAATGTTACAACTGGCGTACTTTGACAAAGTGGTCGAGATGCGTACCTCCCTGGGTGATGAGTTATGGCTGAGAGGTTTTGTGGTCCGCTTCTTAGGCGAGCTAGTTTTCAACCACGGTCGAACCGTTGTGAACATCGAGGTTGCAGAGATCGCTTTGGTGGTGGTAACCCGTCAAATGGACTTGGCTCCACTTATCCTAGCAAAGACTTACAGGGCCTTAGACCGGTCATTACGCCGTTGTCGACATTTCTATGGTTGCGGAGCTTTTGTACAAGTGTGGTTGGCCGCTCATTTAGGTGTGGAGATCTTACGCCCTCAACGGTCAGCTTTCTAATCTTATTGCCAAAGCGGTCATGCTCGTACCCATACATCAGTTCACAAGGAGTATAAGCGATTGGAGAGCTTGACAGAAGATAAGGTGACCTGGCACATCATTCCTTCGGTAACTCATAATTTCGAGGCTTTTTTCAATACTGTCGATATGCAGCTAGTCATCCTACCAAGGCTGATCGGTGGTGTTGAGTATCATCCAATTCGGGTGATGCGGCAGTTCAGATACCAACAGGACTCCTTCGTTCAAGGGATAGTGCCGGCTCGCTTTCAGGAGTACCCTTTTGTGACCATGCCTGTGGAACCCGTATAGGTGCGGTTCACCACCTACTCCGGTGTGCGGAAACACACGGGGAGATCCGATACGGTCACGACGAAAATGGTGAATCCGGAAGAAGAGACAAGACTCGGAAACACCAAAGGGAAGACAAAAAAGGACAAGGAAAGGAGTTGCCACCTAGTCTTTTAATGGAAAGACGAGGAAAACCAAAAAAACCACAAAAAGGTTGAAAGCAAACAAGATGCAAAGATGCATGTGTGATCCGTGCCTAACGGAAATGCAAGATGAATGTGGGCCAGAGAAAGGGTAAAGATTCTGGTTACGCATGGGGAAGGGGTTAGGCACCCCCATGCGATGAGGAAATCGTGAAATTCTCGGAAAGCGTCTCGCAAAACAGGGGAAATTGGGGATAAATTCGAGAAAATCAAAAAAGGGGAAAATAATCCTTGTTTCGGGACCATGTCGCCTTTGTAAGCCTTTTACTATACGCCCTTGGGCGATGGAAAACCAAAGCAAGTGAAAACTGTGGAAAACCGAGGAAAACCCAGAAAACGAGGAGAAAGCAAAGCTCGGAACAAAGCTAGAAAAGCGTGCACCGAGCAAGGAAGAAAAGACGGAAAAAATCTCGCGAAAAGATGTGAAAAGTATGCAAAATGCAAGTGTGAGTGTAAATGTGAAAAATACAGGGGGTTTTGTGCAAAGGCCCAAATCCAAGGAAAACTGACATTCAGAATCCCAAATCAGCGAAAATACATAGCAAAACACATTCCATACATGTAAGAAGAAATCTAGGGACAAATGTGCATCCCTAGTCAAAACGAAGTTCTCTAGGGGTCTGAATGTAATTTACCACTAATGCATGCATGCAAATCAATTCAGCACAAAGTTAGGATAAAAATGCAAGAAAAAAGGCTTAGAAATGATCCAGGAAGTTTCAGGGGCAAAATGGTCATTTTACCCCTTAAAACAGGCAATCAGACTAAAATAAATGAAGCATAGGGGCTAAAATGCAAATAACCCAGCAAACAGAGCATCTAGAAGAAATTCAGTTAAAACAGAGGGTTAAAGTGCAATTAAACCATTAAAACAAGCTTCTGGAATGTTTTAAAACAAATTCAAGGAGTTTTATGCAATTTTCACAGTAAAATAAGCCTTCTGGAAGTTTTCTGTAAAACACAAGGGCCTAAATGCAATTTGTCCCATGAAAACATGCTTCTGGAAAAGTTTCAGAGAAGTATGAGGGCTAAAATGCAAGTTAACCAACTAAAACAACTATCTAGAGAGTTTTTGAAATATGCAAGGGCTTTTATGCAATTTTTACTGTAAAAATTGTCAAAAACATTTTGAAGAAGATCAGGGTCTTTTATGCAATTTTCACAGGAAAATGAACTTCCAGGAAGTTTTTAAGAAAGTGCAAGGTCCTTTTAGCAAAATGTCTGAAAGAAAATATGTTTCAAAGACTCTGGGGCTTTTATTAAAGTTTTAAACTCAGAAAACATTACTTTAAATATTCAGGGTAAAACATGTAATATTTTCAGTTAAAACTTTATTCGAAACATTTTAGAAAAATAATTGCAGGGCCTATATGTAATAAAAGGACCAAAAAGTAATTCTAGAAGGACCTATTTGTAAGAAAAACATAAACTCCTGATTTTATTCAAATAAATTGTTTTAAATGTTTTTTTAAAAATGAAAAAGAAACGACGGTCGCCGGCGACGGAGCTCGCCGCCGCCGACCGCCGGAGGGGGGTAAACAAAGCCTTCCCATGGTCTGATCTTAGATCAGACTCCACGGGAAGCAAGAGGGAGAAAAGAGGAAGACATCCAACGGACTGGATGGGTGATCCAGCGACTGGAACTAGCCTCCCACCTACCTCGCCGTCGAGCTACTCCGGCGACAGCTACGGGGAGGATGGAGTCCACCAAAGGCTGAGGAGCGGCGGTCCACAGGTCCTGGTGGTTGCGGGGCATTGAGAGGAACCTCCTCCCTTCCCCTGGAGCTGGATGGAGCAGCAAAGGAGCTCTGGCAGTCGGCGGCAGTCGATCTTCGGAGAGGAAGGTTGCAGCGGCGCTCCAGCGGCAACAGCGTGATTCTGGGGGCTCCGGAGTGATCGCGGGAGGTGGTGGAGTGATCTTGGATCGTCGGAGGGGCGCGGAGCTACGGGAGGCGTGCGTTTAGTGGATGCTCTGGTCTTCTTCTTCGACGACGGCAGCTTTGGGGCGTTCTCCGGCGAGCGGCGTGCTGGCTAGGGGGAACAGCGGAGCGGCGATCCAAGGAGTTGAGGAGCTCGAGGGAGGCCAGCGAAGGAGGAGGGAAGACTCGGGGGTCCAAGAAGCCTCCTAGATTGCCCCCCACCTCTGTCGCCGGAGAACAGTGACGGCGGGGCACGGTGGAGCTCCCTAGGCCAAGGGATCACTCTGGATCCCTTGGAGGCACTCCAGAAAGAGAGGAGAGGCTAGAGGACTATAATACAGAAAGAAAGAAGAAGAGGAAGTTAGTGGGTATACCTGAACGGAGGTGGCTCGATGGAGCTCTAAAGCGACTGGTCTCCTCCTCCGCGACGGCTGTGGCTCTGCTCTTCTCTTCCTCGCACTCAATTCTCCACTCTCAAGTGCTCTCAGGGTCTATGTTCGGTCTCCTCTACCGCGAGCTCTCCTCGTTTTATAGGCTGCTGGAACCCAACAAAAAATTCTGGAAGGGCGCGCGACACACAATGGAATGGGCATAACCACCTCCGACCGCCGTTGTGCCAGCTCAGCAGACAACGAACGGCTGTCCTTCACGCACTCTGGTCTGCTCCCTTGCTTGCCGACAGAGATGGACGGCGATCTTGGCTTCTCCGACGAGCTATCCGACGGCTGAGGGAGCTCTGATTTCATGCTACACTAGGGGCTCGAACCACATTGATCAATTCTATGATCCAGTGGCTGATTCGTGGAACTTGGTGATGGAGAATGGGTTCAATGAAATGTGGTGACTTTGGCAAAAAAAGAAGAAAAAAGAAGTTGGTTTAATGTGGGTGAATAAAATGTTGGTTTCAATTGGACTGAAATGTTGGTTTGATTAAATGAATGTTGGCTGATGTTATGGGCTTTGGGCCAAGGTGGACTCATTTGGGCTCAATGGGCCTAAGTGGGCTTCATGGGCCTCAATGGGGCTATGTGGGCCCACATGGGCCCAATTGGGCCCAAACAAGTTCAATGAGCTTAAAAAGAGTTAAACGGGTCTAAATAGATTTGATGGGCCAAAATGGGTTCAGATTGGGTTTAATGGACTTATGTGGGCCTTGTGAGCCCACATGGGCTCAATTGGGCTAAATGGGCTTCCATGAAGTCAAATAGGCCTAAGATAGTCTTGTGGGCCTAAATGGGCTCAACTAGGGTTTAATGGGCCTAAGTGGGCCTTAATGGGCCCAATTGGGTCTCCATGAATTAAATGGCCTTGGTAAAGTCAAAACTCAGCCACCACATCTCCATCCTGCAAAATCAGAAAATTAGGGTGTCTACACCTTTGAGCACTTATGCCATGACTAAGGAGCTATCACGCTTGTTAAATGGCTCCATTCTATCGGACAGCCTCGCAGTCATAAAAGGGAAGGCTTGTGTAGACACCCCGATTTTGAGGTAACCCGGAAATGAGTATCCTTATGTTGCTTTGGATGTGATCAGCCATTAAACCTAGCCCCAAGCCTATTAGCAAGCCAGAACCCAGAAA
>JAMKQA010079442.1:0-11879 GCA_024699735.1 Posidonia australis
GGGCCCCCGCGGGCTGGCCGGTCTTGCCCGGCACGGCCCGCGGCGGGCCTGGGCCGGCCTGGCCCGTTTTCCATGTCTAGTCAAGTGTTTATTAATTATAAATCAATAATAATTTCATATTTCTTTTATTGTATAAGTTACTATTACTGTAATCATGCCGGCGACAGTCTCGGGATTGACGTGAAAGGCCAAATGCGCGAGGATCGGCAAAGTCACCGCAGAAATAAAAATAAAGTGCAGGAGTCGCCACCTAGTTTATTAAAAATGGGAGACGAGGAAAACCATTTAAAAATACTCAAATCATGCAAAATTAGCCGAATGGAAAAGTAGGTCATAAACCAGAAAATTAGGCAAGGATCCGTGTTACGCACGAGGAAGGTATTAGGCACCCTCGTGCGCCCGAAAATCAGTCTTTCTATGGGTTTCTCGTTTACTTATATGAAATGTTGGCTTTTCAGCCTTTTCTGTACGCTCGAGGGTGATATGCAATGCCATGCTAAATGAATGGTGTCTTATGCTAAATAGGAGTGCATGGGATGTGGGCTGTGTCCTAATGCTCAGAAGAATCACTCGTATCGCGGGTCAAGCATTGATGCAAGGATATTGCATAAATAAGATCAAAGATTTAAATATTTCAAGTGATTTTCATTCTTGCTTTACTATATGCAAAATGTGATCTACCATGCATAAAAAGGGCTAAAAACTGAATTGGGTCTTCCTGATATATCAAGAAAGAAAACCAGAGAAAACCAGAAGCAAATCAAAATGAGAAAACATGGTAAAAATCATGCGAAAAGCTGCTGTGTGCTACTGAAAAACCGATTGATGTGCCTGTTTGATGCGCCAGACTGGAGAATGGTGCGCCACCTAGGTGCTCTAGTGGGGCCAAGAAGATGTGCCGAGGAAAACACTAGAAATCCATGCAGTGCAATGTCATGTAATATAATGGGTTCTAGAATGTTATGCAATGCAAAGTCCTTGTAAACTCAAGAAATGCAATTTAAACATCTAGGAAAATCCAAACATAAAAAGATAACATGGATCTTGTGCTCAAGGGCTGCAAGTTCACACAAGATCACACCCTTTTCATGTCAAATAAAAGCAACATGAATCAGCCATGCTATCTCGATCATGGGTTGATGCACAAGAATCTCCATACAGGAGTCCATGGGGCAATCAGCCTACCAGATTTCAGCAATAAGGTAAATATGCAAAGTGCAAAAGTCTTGAAAACAGTGCCATCTTGGGTTAAAATCATGCATGCAAAGACATGTAATATCAGAGAATCAACACCAGAAAAATCAGAGTCAAAATCATCCGAGAAACCATGCAGAGGGGTGCAAACAGGGTGATTTACTCTCTGACCAGATTGGTGCGCCAGAATGGTGCTCTGGTGAGGTGTGCCACTCTAGTGCGCTAGGTTGGTGCTCCAGAATGGTGCTCCCTAGAAAACCTTAATCAGACTGCAGTCTGATTCAAAATCTGGTCTAGATTTCAGAGATCAGTGATTTTTCTTTGATCAGATCAGTTATATAGATGATAAAAACAGAAACATGATAATATACAAACAAATGGAAATCTTTTATTATTTGGTTCCAAATCATGGGTTATGGGCTGAAATACTTGCATGGGATTCTAAAAGATAGGAAATGAGTGAGTGAACTTAACAGCCATATGCAAATGATGAATCCATAAAGGCTATATTTGCTACTTATTCCCTAGCATGTATGTGCATGAATCTTGGTTCTTTGTGTAAAGAAATAGAGAAAAAAGACAAATTCACATAAGTGTTAGAATGTAGATTTCACATACAGATTTTACCATGTTGGGCATCTTATACATGGAGCAGTTATCTCATCATGAAATCCTCATGTAAATAAAAGAGAACAATCGGATTATATAAGAAGTTCATGGAATGTTTTATTCAGTGCAAGAACTGAGATTAAAAATAAAAGAAAGGTGAGGAGCCTACCTTGTCCAAGGTGTTCCTTCTTAGAAAAACCCAAGATAATATGATCATTGTTGCTTTGGAAAAGGTTGGCGATGCTTTAGAATGCAAGGGAATGCTCAAGAAGACAAGATTGGGTTGCTGGAATCAGTAGATAGCTTGCTCTAGATCCTCCAAATGGCTGCCTATGGGGGTCTTTATATAGGATTTTATAAAGGTAACTCCTATAGAATGCAGGCAGCCTCGTAAACGAAAAGCCTGACGTAGATTCCATGGCATATTCGCTGGTGAGGGTTACAGACATGGGAGGTGGAAGGCCAGCAGCCAGCAGCCTGAGAAGTGGCTGTGCGCCAGCTTGGTGCGCCAGGATGGTGCGCCAGGTAGGTGTGCCAGTCTGGTGCTCCAGCTAGGTGTGCCACTGTAGTGCTCCTGCTTGGTGCTCCAATCAGGTGCTCCACATTGGTGCTCTAACTTGGTGCTCTCCCCTACCTGTCTAAATTTCTAATTGGGTTGCGGGCCTGCTATAGGTTTGCGGTTGGTTTAGCTGATAGGATTGAGTTTGTCACATCCAAAGCAACATCCAGAAAGTTTATCTATGAGCCACCTCAAAATCAAGGTGTCTACAATTACCTAATAAATGCTGGCTATACCAATAGTATAAAATTTCTTACACAATTTAGAGGCGAAAGATATCATTTGAATGATTAAAGTGAGAATTATTAATCAATTACTGCTAAAGAATTTTTTAATATGAAGCATTTCTCAGTTAGAAATGTGATTGAGAGGTATTTTGACATTCTTAAAAAGAGATGAGTTGTTCTTAGAAGTCTTTCCTTTTATGTAATCAAAACACAAAATTAGATCATTATGGCCTTTGTCTTCTACACAATTTTATAAGAAAAGAAAGATATATTGATCCAGTTGAAGACAATGATGAACATATGACAACAATAGTAAACACTATATCAATGATGTCTAATGAGCCAATTGTTTTCATTGGAGTTACGTCAGAATGAACTGCATTTTGGATAAATCTTGTCCAATCTATGGTTCATACATGAACATTAAGCATGAATTGTGATCCTTCTATTTTGTCATGTTGTTTTTAACGTAACTGTAATAATTAAATTTGGTAAATTCTTTTATCTTTTATTATTCGACATGTAACTATACAAATGCAATTTTTAATGACTTCTGAATAAAATTATACAAATGTGACATTCTTAAGTATGGATCAGAAGAAGATGGAGGAAGTTTTAAGAGAAAGAAGAGAATGTGGGTCACTATGAAGGATGTCAAATTAGTTGAGGTTATACTTGATGTTGTAAATGAAGGACTATACAAAGTTGATAATGATTTCAAACCTAGATTTCTACATGTAGGAGAAGAAGTATTATCTAAGTTGCTTCTTATACTGGAATCAAGGCTAAACCATACATTAAGTCTAGGATAAAGACATAAAAAAAGGATTAGATTATAGTATACGACATGATGAACAACTACACTAGTGAATTTGGAAATTTTACATGAGATTATGATTAAGTTTGTGTAACTTTGGTTACACACGTATGAGAGTTATATTTACAGGTAATGATTATTTTATGAAAGAATTTATATGATTTGTTTTTGTACTAAATTTTTTTTTATATCTGGTAGATCTACAAGAAAGCATCCTTGTTGAAAAATAATCTATTTTGATATTGTTGGAATCTTTGTATTATTTTTGGAAAAGATTAAACAACATTAAAATATGCTCAAATTTCAACTGATATAGTTAAGGAGATTAATGCTGAGGGATGATATGATGATTTTGCAGAAGATGTATGGATTGTTTCTTGTTGAAAGAAACTCTACTACGAACTAAAAATAAAACTCCTATGAATGAAGAATATTCTAATATTAAGAAAAATCTAAGAAGAGAAGAAAGGTCTACGAGCTAATGATTCTGAGCATTACAGATGCAGTTAACTGTAGTGATTGAAAATTAAATAAAAATATCAACATAAACATTTAGTAAAGTCATTAGTATTGACTTCAACATATTCAAAGCAAAGAAGAAGACAAATGAATAATTAAAGAAGCACTACAAGAATACAGGATTTTAGCCACTACTTTTAACCACGAGCAGTAAAACCATGGTTAATTGTTTAATTTTATTTTCTTGAAGCTTATGCTTCTCGATATTACCACGAGCAAGCGCTTCAAAATAGTAAGTATTGTTACTCGAGATGATAATAAAATCAATTTTTTTTCTTCACTAAGATGAAAAAGAAGAATGGATAAAAATAATACTTAATGATAACATTAGATGTTGTTTTTTTTATTTACTACAAAACTAGTATTTTTTTGTGAGATTAATGTTAAACATATATTAATTAAGTTCAATTAGTTTCAATTGTATTGAATCAGATAGTAATCGTATTCTGTTGTGTTAAAATAAATTTACGTTCATTAGTCATGAATCACATAAATATTTTAAAAAAATTATTAAATTTTATTATATTATTATGTTATATCGTCTCGTTTCGTGTAAACCATGTCAAAAAATAACTAGAAAAGATTTTTGTAGAAGCCGACGTCGCAGGATCGCAGCAGTAGTAATAACTTAAATATTGTGCAATAGAACTTTGAAGCGAAGTGACAAATCATAAGCGAAAAACAGCCAATGAGGAAGTTGAATACAAAAGATGGCACGTGTCACATAATTGTGCAGGGCAAGTAGGATTCCTGGAATTCGAAGTGCTGACACACGGGGAACATCGACGGAGGGTGAGCCAGTGGCAGTGGCTTTTCTTCCTTAACGTTTTCCTCTGGTTGTGGTTTCTTCTCCTTCTCTGCCACCTTCTTCTGCCCGGCATTGTCACCGGTGCCACTGCCATTGGCTGGTTTCGGAGGTGGTGGTGGAGGCCCAACGCTTAAAACTTCAGCATGTCGGGCGGCTTTCCGTGTACGGATTATGACCTGAATGGGATCGGCATCACCGGTGACGGTGAGGGTGCCTTTGGCAGCATCGATCTCGATTCTATCCACACCTGCAATGTGCAAACATCAAGAGGGTTATAAGCTGGGTTGCCTGTACATGTACTAGCTAGCGTTTGTAAGAGGAGATCGATGCTCTGTGATGCATTCACCTTCCAGTGTTGATACCGACTTGAAGAGCTTTTGCTTGCATTTGTTGCAGGGAATGTCAACCTTCAACACCGTCCTCTTCACCATGAAGAACACAAGAGCACCTCTCTCCCTGCAACTGAACGTGGTGAAGTGAGGTGATAGATGGTTCGTTGGAACGTACTTATATATCTATATCTGTGATTGTTTGCGCCGTCCACCGATCGTAAGGCAAGGAATTGAGTACGTTCCTATTTCCCAATGCCAGTGGAGGGGGATTCTATGAGTCACAGGTGTTTATTAGTTGTGGTATATGTATCTTCATTAATCTGATTCATGTCCAGACTTGGGCGTTAATTGTTTTCTGCATGCATTAATGGCAGGCTTTTCTGAGACACGGAATAAATTCCTCCTTATTCTTCTTCTTCTTCTTTTGCTAATATATACTGCAAGATGCAGATGATTGTTTCTCGCAGATGATTGATTAGAATAAAAGGAAATTTTACCACGGAGGTTCTGTAGCTTGTGGAATGCCAAGTACTAGAGCCACGTATGCAGATAATAATATTAATAATCATCATCTACACTAATTTAATAATAATATCAATTTTATACTTTATGGTTCAATGGAAGCTACATAAGTAATTAAAAGATGATATGTCATGAGACTTATGTTACTTTAAGTGTCAATAACCTGTGAAGATTCACTAAGTTTCCTATATTTTTCTTTATCACTATATAATTTATATTAATTTTTTCCATTCTTTTTTTATGTCACCATTCTTATTTATTATTTTTTATTTTTAATTATGTAAAATACATTTTTAATCCGTACTCCTTAAAAAAAAAACGAACAGGTGTTCACTTACATCGCATGTATCTTGTTCACTCATAATGTAGAATATAATGCAGTGAAATAATAGAAACTTGTGAGGCCAGCATGAGGTGGCAGTGAGATCTTTTTTATCTGTTATACATGGACATACATGATACATGTTGTGTGGTGGTGAAGTGGCCTTCCTCCTTATCATTTTCTTCTTCTTCATCTTCTTCTTATTCTTATTGTTGGATTCTGGAAGATTAGCATGGCAGACGAGGATGATGCCTTGCCCACTTGCTGGTCTTTCCAGGATTTCTAAGATGTTCTACGACGCTAGCTTCGGGGGGAAGAGGGTGGAGCTCGACCAATACCATCCCCTTGTTCTTCCGACTAACGACAATAGCACCAGCAAATCGTCTGACTTGGAGGACTTCTCTTCCCAATATCAGGACGATGATGATAATGAGACCATACTCGCGGCATCGCAATCACCTGCAGTTCTTTCGTAGGATCAGAGTCCGTAAGATATGTAAATTATTCAAGTTTTTTCGATTTGATATCTTAAACTCTTTTTTCTTTATGATTTATCTCTTTTTAACTATGGTAAATTACAATGAAACGTCTTTTAAGATGAATGATGTTAATTCTTTACTTAATTTGACTATTTTATCCTTAACTATTCGAGTAACCTTTGTCATAAATAAATCTGGAGACATCTTGATTTTGAAATCACTTAACAGTAGACTCCTCAGAATGATGTTCTGGTTGCAATCACCAAAATCATAGCCTACACAAGCTTATTTAGGCTCACACTAGTCCACTTTGGTCTAATTAAAATTAAAACCAAACGAAACACATTAAAACATTCAAAACTTAAAATTAATCAAGTAAAAGTCCTAATTCAAGACAAAATTAAATCTACTTTAAACCCAATTAAGCAAACAAAAATTCCAATTCAGGTCAAAATTAAGTAAAATCCACATAAACCTATTTAAAATCTAATTAATCAAACAAAAACCCTAATTAAAGTCAAAATCTGTTATAAACACAAATTAATTAAACCAAAAACCTAATTAAATTCAAAATCTTATTTAAAATCAAAAACCCTAAAATTAAACTAGTTAAAACCCTAAAAAAACCTAAAATAATTAAAACCCTAACTTAAAACCAATTAATTAAACCAAAATCAAAATTAAATTAAAATCACAAAACTCAATTAAGATCCTAAAAGAAAAACCCTAAAATCCATAAAAATCTTAAAATAAAATAAATCAAAAAAAAATCTAAAATAATTAAAACCTAATTTAAAAATCGATTAATTAAGCCCTAAGTCACAAAATCAAAACTTAAATTAAAATCACAAAACTCAATTAAGAACTTAAAATCAAAAACCCAAAATCCATTTAAAACCCTTAAAAACAAAACCTTAAAACAAAATAAACAAAAGAAAATAAAAAAAACCAAACCCTAGGCCCAATCGCCAGCCTAATTGCCCATTTGATTTCTTAAACCAAAAAGCTTAGGAAAACAACAAAATAATTCCAACAAGCTTCGCCGCCAGTGACCCCGACATTTCCGGCGACAATCCTGACAATCAATCCCAGAATTTCCAGTGTGCATCCTTCTCCCACGCGATCTCCGGGCTTTCTTCCTCCGTCAAGCTCCCAATCCAACGACAGCCAGCCCCGCTGAGGAGGATCGCTGGCGTGGAGTAGACTCACCAGAGTTTAAAACATCCCATCGTCGACAGACTAGAAGAGAGAGCCCCCATCGTGCATAAACCCACCTCCAGAACTCAGTTAATCCATGAGACCAGCGGAGCACCTCCCTAGTGGATTTTTCAATCCAGAAGCCCCCTACCTCAGTGACCAGAGCATCGTCGAAGCACCATCATTGCCACCGGAGACCGCTGGAACACTCATCTAGGTAATCCCTCCTCCTTTAACCTTCAATTCACGCTTGTTTAGGTCCCGTAGAATCCCTCTAGGCCAGCTTGTCTTAGTTGGCAGTCCTGTTTGTCTCCGCGCGTCTCTCCGGCGATGGGTTCACCATCTCTGGCGAGCCCGTAGCTGCTGCAGTGCCTCCTCTTTCTGGAGCGCCCTTGCTCTGGAGGAGATCCTCTGGTCCCCTTTCAGCCTGAGAAGCGCCGCCGTCGCTCCTACCACCTCTGATCTTCGATCCACCGCCGGGAGAGCTCAGATGAGCCCCCCAGGTCGTCGCCGCCGACGATCTTCGAATCACCGACGGTGACCATTAATGTTTTAGGTTCTTTTGCTCTAGGGATCATTAATTTTAAATTATTTTCACTTAGGTCCTTTTCATTACATCTAGGTCCTGCATTTTTATTTTTCAATCCTTGTAGTTTTGAATAAGTTTTTGTTTCTTTTGTTATCCTTGTAAATATTGCATCTTTTTCCCTGTTTCTTTTAATTTTTTATTTTCAGTCCTACTTATGCAAGTTTTATCACATCTATGTCCCAGGAACCAAGATTTCTTTAAAATTAGGTCCTGACACTATGCTCTGAACCCCTAGAACTTTTAGAAATGAGTTTTCTTTGTGCATTTTGCATCCTAGACCCTAGGAAATTTTATAAATGCACTGACCATCATGAAAGCCCAATTTTTATCACATTTTGGCCTAGAAATTTTGCATACAAGTCCCTACAGAGTTCTTAATAAACATTTCCTTAGCACATAAAATTTGCATCTAGACTCTTAGATTAACTTTAAATTTGTCATTTAGGATTTTAAATGTTTCCTTGCATGTTTTTGATATTTTTCACTCATTGCATATCAAATTTTGCATTTAATCATGGATTCCATTTAAAAATCATGTTTTCACTATGAATTGACATTTAGTTTCACATTTTAATCACATTCACACTTATATGTGAATTTTGCACTTTAGACCCTGAGTTTTCAGGAAATTACCCAAGTGCAATTTTCACCCATCTCAACGCCACATGCACATTTGATCCATCATCTTCATGTAGAATAGAAGTCATGAATACATTTTTGATCCAAATTGTCATTCTTTTGTGAATTTTGCATTTCAATCCTTGTGTTTGTCCTTTATTGTATTTACATCATTTCATGGTTTTTAAGATCTTATTTCTTTTCACATTTTTCTCACAAATAACATCTTTCGAACATTTGACACACATTTTGACAAAACTTAGACCATGCATCATCCCCATACTTGCACATCTTGCCATGAAAATAACCAACTTGCCCCTATGTCCCTAATCCATGTGCATGCATTTTAGTTTTCGCACTTAGCCTTACCTAATCCTTGTCTAAGCCATCCTTTAGCACTTTTTACACATTTAGGCACTTATTCATCCATTTCATATAGTTTTCATCACATTTGCGCATCGGTCCCTCCTTTTTAAGCAAGTCTGCATCTCATGCCTTACTTTTGTGGATTTTCCGTCATTTTGTTTTCGGAGTCCATCATCTGACATTCAATTTGATATCCTTTACTCTTATCTTTTGGAATTCTTCGATTTGATTTGGATTTCATCACTCGAGGGCGTACACGAATTGGCCGAAAGGCCCACATTGGCCCATTTGTGGATTATCTCTCCCTTTTGATTTTCATAACTTTTTCCATGATCCCGAAGACCTAGGTCAACTCCACTTTCTATATTTTCGATGTCAATGTGGTTTTCTCGAACATTCTGTCCAGAAACACTGTCATTTTATGTGATTTTCTTCACATGACATCATCTGTCCGTCTCATGTGGGTTTCTTTGCAATTTTCCCATCTCGATTTCCGTAATATTTTTTTATGATTCTGCTGACTAGAGTTGTTTGCATTTTTTATTTTCTTGAGGCCTGTAGGATTTTCTGAACCATTCTTTGCAAAAATCTCGTCATTTCATGTGATTTTCTTTGTCATGTCATACTTTGCGATTTCATCATTTCATGTGGATTTCTTCACAGTTGTCGCATATCATCATGCACATCCATCCAATTTTGTCATGGCATTCATGTTAACATGTTCAGAGCACGATCTAGGCTTAACAGACATTCATCCAGCCTTTAGCAAGCGATTTAGACTAGAAAGTCCGAGTTTCTCGGGCGTACAAGGGTGCTTAACACCTTCCTCGTGCGTAATAGGAATTCTTACCCATCCTCTAGTTAGCAGACATCCGACCTTCACATCTGCATCTTAGGCATTCAATCTTTATGGTTTTCCTCATCTTTCTCTTAAAAGATTAGGTGGCGACTCCTTTTCTTTTTGTTTTATCCTATCTTGCGCCTTTGCCATCTTGGCATGGCTGTGATCTCCTCCCTCTGGCGCGACTCCGCGCCAGATCCCTGGGTTGGCATGGTCACAAAATCCAACAAAATCCTTCTTCCTCACATTTCATTATTGTAAATCTCACTTGCGCACACCTTTTCCCAGAGGATTTTGTTGAAAATCTCAAATTCTTTTTAGCTACCATAAATCTCGTGCTCTTCCCGACTACTAAGGAGGACGAGTCTTCTCGAACAAGAAGTCGTCATCATTGAAGAAGAGGATGAGGAGGAGGAGGAACATCTCTACTCTAGTTGTTGTTGTTGTGGAGTATTTGGTAGCGTTTGTTTACTGCTCCAGGTTAGCCCATGCTTCCCAGAATCAGCACTGTAGCCCCACTCCCATAAAATTTTTACAGTAGCCGCTTCCATAACAACTCTACAGTAGCCGCTCCCAATCGGAGGTGTCAACAAGTTGCTTTTATTTTTCTTCTTCAGCTACAGTGGTTGGAGCAGTATGGAGCTTTATTGGAACGGCGAAATCAGACGTGTTTGCGTGGAGAAACCACTCCTATCGGAGCTGGAGCAACTGGAGTGGCTAGAGTGGGCAAATGAACGTAACCTTTGTTGTTGCTAAGGAGGACGAGGAGCACCTCTACTTTGGTTGTTGTTGTTGAGGAGTCCTTATCATTGCTAAGGAGCTGAGGAATCATCATTGAGGTATGGAAAATGGAAAAATTATAGTCGCACCTTGGTTTGATCGCTGAGTAGAATTTTATAGTACCCAACATCATCGTTGTGGTTGGGTTTTCTTTCTCATTATTAAACATCCCTAAGTCATGTGATGCCTTAACTCTAATTCCAACATAAAATCGTATTTTAAACCTTATTGCATGTGATGCCCTAACAATGGTATTAATTTTCAATTACCTTTATTGCATTGATTGTGTTGACTATGATCTTCCACAGAAGATATTTAATTGTGGTAGTTGTTTATTGATTGTGGTAGTTGTTTATTAACTTTTTTTTGTTAGAAATATCTTTGTTTATTTTGATGATTACACCTGGGTATATTTTCATACAAATGAAATGATTGATAAAATTATTTGTTGTAACTCTATAATCAGAAAAAAGGATTAAGTAATGTAAGACAAAAATCATATATGCATAAAGCTTTTTCATGATATATCAAAAACGACATACCGAAGGAAATTCGGCATACCGTTTCAGATAGAAACGGCATACCGTAAGAGAAAATGGCATACTGAGTCAGGAAAGAACGGTATACCCATCGACCTTCCGATTTCAAAGAAAAGGAAAAATAAATCGGCATACCGAAGAAAATCGGCATACCGAAACAGAAGAAAACAGAACGTGCGTCGGAATTCCGAAAAAGCTGAAGAGTCAAAGAAGAAAGCAAAAACGGCATACCGAGAAGAAACGGCATACCGTTTTAGAAAAAATCGGTATACCGAAATAAAAACGGCATACCGAATTGCCCGTAAAGTGCAGACTGAAGATCTAAACGGCACACCGGAGGACAAAACGGCATACCGAAAGACTAGCCATTTGTGACCGTTGTTCTAGTCGTTAGACACAATTTATGAGGGTCTCTTGGCTATAAATAGGACTCATTTATGCCTCCTTAAAGACACACCTTGATATACTTGTAATTCAATATTCCTTTAGTCATTTACTCTCCTCGCAAGCATACTGTAAAGCTACTGTTGTAATCAAGCCTTGTGAGAGAAAAATCTCAAC
>JAMKQA010079443.1:0-17631 GCA_024699735.1 Posidonia australis
ATGGTTAAACCACAAACCGAACCGAACCAAACCGATCTACAATGGTTCGGTTTGGTTCGGTTTCAATAGTTACAATGGTTCGGTTCGGTTTGAAAATTGTTCAAACCGAACTATCTGGTTTGGTTTGTGGTTTTGTCTCAAACCGAACCAAACCGAACCGTGCCCACCCCTACTTCCCCCACTCAATCTTCCTCTCCCATCTCTCCCCATCTCCTCCCCTGTTAAATGTGCTTGAAGGCGTGCAGTGGTGTGTGGTGATGAGTGGAGCTTTAGTGAGGCGTCCTTGAGGTCGTGGAGTGGTCGTGGACGTGTGGAGTCATCAGAGTTCACCGAAGATTGGAGTTGGATTACCGGAGAGCACGTTTGAGGTACACACCTCCAACCAATGTATAGAAAGCATGGAATTGGTAGAAAATGATAGGAAAGCATGAAATCTTGGTAAATATATGTTCCTAGAATTTATTGTGATTATATGAGGTTTTATGGTAGTATTTAGGGTGATTTATGATGGTGGTTGTGGTTTGGGTCCTTTTAATCCTTCTGGCTTTGTGAATTTGTATCTTGATGCAGGTTGAATGGATTTTGGTTGTGTTTGTTGAGATTTGGAGTAGACTCTAGGGTCTACATCTTATGTTTTATGTGACATTTTTTGTGTTTATTTTGGGGCTCTGATCATGGGTCCCATTTTGGGTGATTTTGAAAAGTAGAGTTTTGGGTCGTTTTTTGGAATCGCAGAATTCGACATACCGAACCAGTTATTTTCGGTATACTGAATCATTTCGACATGTCAATTTTTCTGTCAGTTTTGGTCCTCTGGTTGATTCGGTCTGTCTAATCTCTTCGGTCGACCGAACTAGGAAAATTCAACATACCAAACCTCTTTTTCGACATGCCGAATCAAGGCCTAGAGATTTTTATAAAAATCTGATTTTGAGGGTTTTTCGGATTGGTTTGTATTGTCCCATTGAGATGGGAGTGTGGGTCATCAGTGGTAGTCCCCTGGGACACCTGATGTGCCGTTTTGCTGAGGTTTGGAAAGAGTTTCCAAAGTTATAAAATGGTTTTGAAAATGCTTTCAAAGACATTATGGGACTGTGTCGTCGGGACTAGGGAATGTGACGTCATTCTCGAGTGGTCGGATGTGTCTCCCTGGTCGAGATCGGGGGTTGAGATACTTGAGGCTGAGGGATGTCGGCTCTTGGAGTTATGAGACTCCCTGACTGTCATCTCAAGACTAGGGTTGTGGTCTGCATGTTGAGGTGTCTTGTGGCGTGACAGGGAGGTATGATACTCCTGCTATCGCTGTGAGCACTGAGGCTCAGATGTCGTCGGGTGTGGAGGTATGATACTCCCTTCTCAGCACCATGTGGAAGATGCTGTGAGGAGGCGTATCCTGTGGTGGCCAGTACAGGTGGGACATGTGCCCTATAGCTGGTAGCGTCATGAGAGACATGATTGCCTTCCTAGGGAGGGGATGGCTTTGTGAGGGCTCTCCAGGTAGGGAGAATCGCAGGACGACGTGGCTCCTGCACAAGGTGGCTTGTCGTGGTAGTGCAGACGACGTGGCCGCTCCTCGGTGGACTGCTTGTGGCCAGAGTTTGGTTGTGTGGCGCCTGGCTTCCCGACTCACTCTGTGTAGTTTTGGCCATTGAGGGCCTCATTCCTGGTTTTGGGCTGATAGAGCCCCAATTGTTGTTTTGGCCAGTGTGGGCCTGATTTTGTGGGATTTCAGAGAAAATGATTTGCAAAATGAATTTAAAGGAAAATTAATAATAATTTTGTTTTCCACCGTTTTCGTGGGGTGCATGCTGGGTGACTTTTGTCACTCACGCTTTCCTCATGTTTTTGGGTTGTAGGTGCAGGTAAGTAGAGGGTTTAGCTTAGTGCATATAGTCTAGAGTCTCATAGCCGCACACACAGGTTCGTGGTTGTTGATATTTCTGTTTGGTTCCTAATTTTCTTGTAATTTAATTTATTTTAAATTATTATGGAAAATTTGGGGTGTGATAGGAAGATTCATAGATAAGGATTTTGATAAATCAGGCACACTGAAATGCTCGTCTCTAGCTCGTAATGCCAGCGCCGACAGAGCTTCGATGTGCAATGTCACCTAGTTTGCAGCGACGAGGAGAAAGATTCTCCATGGCACATCCACAAAGGTCTTGAGGTTGACAAACCTCTCTCTCGACCCCAAGTGCATCCAGAGAGGAGAGACTCCTCGCCACCGTCACTCGTAGCGGATGCTAGAGAAGAGGGGAATCGACGCCAGAGATCGACTGCCGTCAACTCAAGTGCTCTCGTAAAGGCCAAATGGGAGAAGAGAGGAGTGGAAGATTTACCTGTGATGTGCCATGGATCACTGGAGACTCCTCAAAGCTTGAGTGACGCCGTTAGTAGTTGAACTCATCGTTGAAGGCACTGATGTTGGAAATGGATCACCAAGGGAGGTCTAGAGCTGGAGCTGTAAGTGGAGGTGTGCGATCTCTCTCTCATCCTCCCTTTAGCATGACATAGAGGCCTTTAAATAGGCAATGGGAGTGATCCATGGCCATGGATGTGTAACGGCCGGAGGCGAGCGACGACGATGACATCTAGGAGATTGAATTGGTAAATTCGACATTGGATTAAGGGAATAATGGTCCCTGGAAGTAAAAGAAAAGTGGCTTGATCAAATCCTAGCAGTCAATAGTAGAAAATGAAGTAATTAAGCAACAAAAGGGACCTTTTCGCCCTTCAGCAATGAGACAGGGCATTTCGCCAGCTATTGCCCCTACTTACTTCTGCCAGCTATACAAGCTTGGATTACTCACCACATAAAACCAGTTGGAAGTTCCGCTTGGCCTAATAAGAATCAGTTATGTAGCCCTTAAGCTCATTAACCATCCCATTAGGGCTTACAAAGCCGACATGGTCCCGAAACAAGGATTATTTTCCCATTTTTGATTTTCTCGGATTTCCACTGTTTTGCGAGACGCTTTCCGAGAATTTCACGATTTTTCACGATTTTCCTCATCGCCCAAGGGCGTACAGTAAAGCGACATTAACAATGGCTACATTTGACCCTCAGATTAACTTTTTCCTTGATTTCTTTTTCCTGGCATTGATTTGGCATGTTTTCGGTCGCATTCATGCATGAGCATATAGAATAAGCAAGCATACATTTAGCAGACCATTGACAGTAGGAAACCTAGAAAGACCGAGTTCTCTCAGGCGCATGGGGGTGCCAAACCCCTTCCCCATGCGTAACCAGAATCCTTACCCTTTCTTTGGCCCGCATTCATCTTGCATTATCCATTAGGCATGGATCATACATGCATCTTTGCATCTTGTTTTGTTTTGTGATTTTCTTGTGTTTTCTTGGTTCTCCTCGTCTTTCCATTAAAAGACTAGGTGACGACTCCTTTCCTTACCCTTTTTTGTTTTCCCTTTGGTGTTTTCGAGTCTTGTCTCTTCCTCTGGATTCACCATTTTCGCCCTGACAGTATCGGACCTCCCAGTGTGTTTCCGCACACCGGAGTAAGGTTTGGTGAACCGCGCCTAGGGGTTCCACCGGCATGGTCACACATAACTTTGTAGAATGGCATATATTTGCTTGAGTAATGAGATTTGCCATAGACCTTGCGCTTGAATAAGTCCTAGATTTTCTTTACATGATGCTATAAGATGCCAATGATTTTGCTTAAACGATGTCGTGAAAATGCCACTATATTGTTGTGAATAGTGTTGTAGAGCATGCCACCAATTATTTTGCTTAGATAAACCCCTGATCTTGGTTTGAACAATGTTGTAAAGCACCGCTGATTTTGCTTGAGTTATGTTATGCACATGCCACTGATTTGTTTAAATGAGCCCTAGAATGTTTGCATTCCTTTAGTGATGTCTCGATCTAGAAGTGGTTTACGTTATTTTTGCTATGCCAACTCTGTAATGATAATTTGATTTTGGCTTTTTCTTGTCAAGCAGAAGCGATACTAGGCTTTTAACGTAGCCTAGCTTGTCTCGTCATTCTCTTTTTCTTGCAAGACTGATACTTTAAACTAGTTTATCTGACTCTAGCTAATCATGATCTTCTAATTGCAATCTGATTCTGAGTACGAGGTCACTCAATTGAGCAAGACCGCCTCTGGCTCTCAGGCTAGGAGTCGTGGTGTTCGTTTGCATTCCTCCAAAGCTACTTCCAACTCACAGGCTTTAGAAAACGTGGTGCCCATTGTGGAGAACCGCCTCCATGCCATAGAGTGACGGAATCTCCACCTCAATGGGGAGAACCACCACCATGGCATAGACAAGTGAAAATGGGGTTGCTCCTGTGGAGGTACGAATTAATGTTCTGTAGGACCATCACATGAGAGCTGATCATGCCAATCCCTATGAATCGTGGCCATCTTCTTCAGGACCATCGTGAGGTTTTTGTTGGCAGACTCGACAATGCCATTCATCTATGGGAAATACGGAGAGGACCAATGGTGCTTGATTTGGAAGCTCTACAAGAAATCCACCACCGTCCTAGCTATGAAGTTCTTCCCATTATTAGAGATGAGGACGTGTGGAACCCCATATCAGGCTACGATGTTATTCTGGATAAACTTCTCCATAGCCGCGGTAGTGACTCTCTTGTAGGAGGTTGCTCCTACCTACTTGGTGAAATAATTAATCGCCATCAGGATGAAGTGGTGCCCATTAGAAGTTGCTGGATGGATGGCACAAATGACGTCGATCTCCCAAGTGGAGAAGGGCCATGGTGAAGACATGTTGTGCAGCTAGTGAAGGGGAGCATGGATCAAGTTCCCATGGATCTGGCAGTTATGGCATCTTTGGACGAACTGGCAACAATCTACCTCCATGGTCGACCAGTAATAGCCTTGCAGCACAATCTTCTTGGCTAAAAACATCCAATTCATGTGTGGACCACATGCTCCAATGTGTATCTGCAACATTAGTGTGTCGGCTTCCTTTTTGTCTACACACAATAGAAGCATCTGATTGTAGAATCTCTTATATAGGTGGTCGGCTTCCTTTTTGTCTACACACAATAGAAGCATCTGATTGTAGAATCTCTGAGCACGTACTTCGATGCAAGTCGTAGCATGGTTTTTCTATCAATGGCTAAGGCGTTGGGCGGGAGATCTCCAGTTTTTAGGAAAACCATGATGTCGTGATACTAGGGGAGCTCTCCTAGTGGATCTTCTTCTTCTATGCTCATACAAATACAGGATAATCCACATGGGTTACTGATACGTCTACCACATGATCATCTGGTATGGACAGCCAAGACACTAGAGTTGCCAGTGCATCTGCATATGAATTCTTGGCCCTATTCATAAAAGAGAAGGAGATGTCCTCGAATTCGGCCATGAGCTTTAGAAGGTCTAAGTGATATGGCATTAACTTTAGGTCCTTCGTCTTCCAACTCTCATTTACTTGAGATATGATCAGTAGGGTGTCATCGTGGACTTGTAGCTTCCACACATCATGCTCCAATGCAACTTATAAGTCGAGGATACCTGTCTCGTACTCCACCTCATTGTTGGTGCACCAGAATGCTAATTTCTTGGAGAACAAGATGAGCTACCCTTGTGGTGTTGCCAACACTACCCTGATGCCTAGCCCTTGTGGTGATCTTGTTCACTGTGCCATCGAAGTAGAGACGCCACTGCTTCCCGTCTTCTAACTTTCTAGGCTTTGAATCTTCCATGGCAAACAAGATATCCTTGTTGGGGAACTATGTCTGCAATGTTTGATATTCTGGTAAAGGTAGGTCGACCAGGTGATTTGCTAGGGCCTACCCCTTTACTGACTTCTACGTGATGAAGGTGATATCGTACTGGGATCACAATACCTGCCAGATGCACAGAAAGCCAACCACAACCTCACACAACCAAGAAACAACAGATCATCCTTTAATAAACCATTATACACAATATTGCAAATAATTACATGGTTTATAATGAAAATGGATAATCAGGCCCAGATGTTGCATTGTTTCTTTTGTTTCATTTAGTGCACTCAAAACTAATCTAGATTTTTCTTATTTTTTTTTATTTGTTTTGAAGGAAAGAATATTACATAAGCACGAGGACGCTGTTGGACGACACCTTTCCATTGATCTAGTGAACCGAGAACTCTCATTAATAAATCAACCCATCTCCTGTAGGCATCTTGTCAGCTAGCATAGTGAAGGACAAGTGGTGATCACAAAAGATCATCGAAGTTAGTGGAGACGACAATGATTCCACAACACCCCCTACAAAAATTCATCCACAACTATAGACTGGACTGTGCTCTTCACCGATGTCGCCATTTCTACAATTGCAGGGCGCTAGTATACGTAATGTTTTCTGGGATCTATTGTGTTTGACATATGGCTTCTTTACTTACATTGTGTAATGGCTAGTCTAGCTAGAAGCTCATATGAGAGTCAAGGTCCTGCACCCTCAGAGGTCAGCATTCGAGGCTTACTGTCAAAGTGGGCACGCCTAGACCATTTCCAGTGTCTGGAACTTCTACCAAAAGTTGGATGGTTTGACAGAGGGCCAGGTAGTTTGGCGAGTCATCCCATCTACTATTGAACCATTCACTGTGTTCTTCAACCGCATCGACATGAGAGTGGTCACTCTACCTGGATTAATCGAGGAAGTAGAGTATCATCCCATTTGCATCTTGCGTCAGTTTGGCTTCTGCCAGGATGCCTCTGAGCAGACCTTGATGCCTGAGTTCTTCCAATCGTACCCACTAAACTCTACTATCACGACCCATGAGCTGGCTCGATTGCTACAGACTAGTGTTCACTCTTTTAACCTGGCTTTTGTGAGGGGCTCTGACTGTACTGAGGCATATAAGGCACAGACTCGAGAAGACTGGCCAATTAGCAAGGTCACTCAAGGTGCTCTTTTGTTCAACGATGTTGGGAGTTCAAAACGGCCTCGGATAGGCACAAACAACTAAACCAGATGCTTGAAATGTAGTTTATTGTGCTTCAAAACTTGTGTGATGATTGTACTCTTGAACTTTAAATTTGAATGCGGTACTTCCATGTTCTCTAGTTTTGTGATCGTTTACCTTATTCTGTGATTGGCTCATAAAGGAGGCTTCTTGAGTCGCCATATCATCTTGAGCAAACCAAACCGCCTGCTTGAAAAGGCATAGATGGGATACATTATTGGGTCATGTCAGATCTGGTCCATGCATCAGATGTGTGGGGGTGCACCTTGCTGGAGAGGCAGTGAATCACATTAGGGATCATACAAGGTTGGAGGGGCCTTTGGTCGACACCGCATCTTGATTGCATGATTATACCATGGCTCCCAAATGGCAGTGGTAAAATAGGATGTCTCACCACCCTGTGGCCTCTTGGAGTTCTTGCCCAAGATGTTCTTGGGCTCGGTGGCCTAAACCCACCTGGCATGCCCATACTCATACACTCAATTGGTTCTAGGTGCAAGAGCAGCGTCCTGGCTTGCACTGGTCTAGTTAGAAAGTAGTTGACATGCCCCTAGTTAGAGGCATATGCCTAGTGAAGTTTGATTAGAAGACCGCTGACATGCCCTTGGCTTAAGATGCACTGCTAAAGTTAACCACGAGGGTAGCTGACATGCCCCTGGCTAAAGATGCTACTGACAGAAGGTTGACCACAAGGGTAGTTGACATGTCCTTGGCTGAAGATGCACCGCTGAAGTTAACCACAAGGACAACTGACATGCGGCTAGCTAAAGATGCTATTAACTGAAGGCTAACCACGAGGGCAGCTGACATGCCCCTAGTTAATGGCTAGGCAAAGTCCTATCCCACGTTGGAAACGATGGGGAAAGCAATGAGATGCAGATGCATGAATTTTGCTTACGTTGTTGTGCTAGGCCCTAAGCATTAGGAAAGTTTTACTACCTATCCGATAGGATTGAGGGGGAACTTGCCATCCTGTGCGCTCTATCTGGATCTCTAGCTGGGGGGTGGCACTCCAAGGATGAGAGGGCTTTATTTGGGTGGTGAATATTTGGATGGCGACAAGGTCAAGGCTCCGCATCAAACTATTTGGGTCCCACACCTACTCTTTTGCATGATCAATTTTCTTTACTCCATTGTAGGTGTGTGGGTTCACTCTACCCCTGCTTGGGAGGTAATGGGCACCTGATCTAGGTTGGAAGCTTTTGCAGTAGGAAGGGGGGGCTAGTCCTTCGATGGTATGGGTTATTCAGGCACATGCTTCGACTCCTCCCTAAGATATGGTAGTGGTAGGGCTGAGGCACACACCTCTCTCTGTAGGGCTAGCTTCTATTTACACCTTTTGTCAATCTAATTCTTTTATGCCCTTGTGCATTAAGATTTTTTTTTTTGGCTCACTCTCTTGCTTACACCCTAACATTTTGTCTCCCTCTAGAAGTGTGGGTCCCTTGAAGAGTTTAAATGTTTTGTCTGGTCCTCGATGGAGGGTGGCTTCCTCACTTGCTAAATGGTCTATATAGAATCATCTAGAGAGGTAAGAACTGTTCTTAAGGTAGGCTAAGCTTTTCCAATTTTCATCACTAAGCCAAATATGTTGATAGGGTGGATGTTGTATGTGCATGCATGTTATTACAAGAGACAAAGGATGCATGGATAGAATCATCTGGAGAGGTACAAACCCTTCCCAAAGTGGGCTAAGCTTTTTCGATTTTCATCACTAGGCCAAATATGCTGATGGGGTGGATGCTGTATGTGCATGCATGTTAATACAAGAAACAAAGGATGCATGGATGCCATGTGCATGTTGTACCACATATGAATGCAGGGATGCAAGTTGTGATGGTACAACGTAAATACGTTGTAAAAGAGTAAGTGGATGGAGGTGGGAGATGGCTTTTCCAAGCGAGAGTCAACATGCAATCACTAGTAATATGTCTTTAAGTAGCATGCATTAATAGGCTTTGACTGCTCCACATGATCCATGTCCTCTAGGATTGCTACTTCACTCGAGAAGATTTGCTAGACAATGATGGGGCCACACTAGTTGGGCCGTAATTTTCCATGGGCATCCGACAGATGAATCATCCACAGCATCAAATCTCCCGATATCAAGTTCTTGGGTCGGACCTTCTTCTAATAAGACTTGGCCATGCGTTTCTGATAGCACTGGGTATGATGCAGGGCCTGTAATCTATGCTCCTCTATCAGGTTCAGTTGTACATACTAGTCTTCAACCCATTCTGCCTCCTTTAGCTCCACTTCCCTCAGGATTCTGAGTGACAGAATCTCCACCTCAATGGGGAGAACTGCCTCCATGGCATAGACAAGTGAAAATGGGGTTGCTCCTGTGGAGGTACGAATTAATGTTCTGTAGGACCATCACATGAGAGCTGATCATGCCAATCCCAATGAATCGTAGCCATCTTCTTCAGGACCATCGTGAGGTTTTTGTTGGCAAACTCGACAATGCCATTCATCTATGGGAAATACGGAGAGGACCAATGGTGCTTGATTTGGAAGCTCTACAAGAAATCCTCCACCGTCCTAGCTATGAAGTTCTTCCCATTATGAGAGATGAGGACGTGTGGAACCCCGTATCAGGCTACGATGTTATTCCGGATAAACTTCTCCATAGCCGCGGTAGTGACTGTCTTGTAGGAGGTTGCTCCTACCTACTTGGTGAAATAATTAATCGCCATCAGGATGAAGTGGTGCCCATTAGAAGTTGCTGGATGGATGACACCAATGACGTCGATCTCCCAAGTGGAGAAAGGCCATGGTGAAGACATGTTGTGCAACTAGTGAAGGGGAGCATGGATCAAGTTCCCATGGATCTGGCAGTTATGGCATCATTGGACGAACTGGCAACAATCTACCTCCATGGTCGACCAGTAATAGCCTTGCAGCACAATCTTCTTGGCTAAAAACATCCAATTCATGTGTGGACCACATGCTCCAATGTGTATCTGCAACATTAGTGTGTCAGCTTCCTTTTTGTCTACACACAATAGAAGCATCTGATTGTAGAATCTCTTATACAGGTGGTCGACTCTGAGCACGTACTTCGATGCACGTCGTAGCATGGTTTTTCTATCAATGGCTAAGGCGTTGGGCGGGAGATCTCCAGTTTGTAGGAAAACCTTGATGTCGTGATACTAGGGGAGCTCTCCTAGTGGATCTTCTTCTTCTATGCTCATACAAATACAGGATAATCCACTTGGGTTACTGATACATCTACCACATGATCATCTGGTATGGACAGCCAAGACACTAGAGTTGCCAGTGCATCTGCATATGAAGTCTTGGCCCTATTCATAAAAGAGAAGGAGATGTCCTCGAATTCGGCCATGAGCTTTAGAAAGTCTGAGTGATATGCCATTAACTTTAGGTCCTTCGTCTTCCAACTCTCCTTTACATGAGATATGATCAGTAGGGTGTCATCGTGGACTTGTAGCTTCCACATGTCATGCTCCAATGCAACTTATAAGCTGAGGATACATGCCTCGTACTCCACCTCGTTGTCGGTGCACCAGAATGCTAATTTCTTGGAGAACAAGATGAGCTAGCCTTGTGGTGTTGCCAACACTACCCTGATGCCTAGCCCTTGTGGTGATCTTGTTCACTGTGCCATCGAAGTAGAGACGCCACTGCTTCCCGTCTTCTAACTTTCTAGGCTCTGAATCTTCCATGGCAAACAAGATATCCTTGTCGGGGAACTAGGTCTGCAACGTTTGATATTCTGGTAAAGGTAGGTCGACCAGGTGATCTGCTAGGGCCTTCCCCTTTACTGACTTCTACATGATGAAGGTGATATCGTACTGGGATCACAATACCTACCACTTGACGGATCTACCTACTAGTGCCAGCTTTTGGAAGAGGTACTTCATTAGATCATGGTGGCACAAGAGTAGGACGAGATATTCCTTCATGTAGTGTCTTAGGCGTGGGGCGGCCCAAACAAGGTACAAACAGACCTTTTCAATAGAATTATACTTGGCCTCATAGTCGTTAAATTTCTTGTTAGGTAATATACTACTCTTTCCTTGTGACCTGATTCATCATGTTGGCCCAAAACTACACCCATTGAGTGCTGCATGATTGATGTGCAGGAGTAGGGGTCGCCCTAGAGTCAACGGAACTAGAATAGGCGACCTGGCTAGTAGTTGCTTAATCTTGTCGAAGGTAGCCTTACATTCTTCGCTCCTACTGATCTAGGCATTCTTCCTCAGGAGCTTGAAGATTGGCTCACATATGGGAGTGAGTTCGGCAATGAAGTGGTTGATGTACTGTAGTTACCCTAGCAAGCCTTGGACCTCCTTTTCTGTGGTTGGACGAGGAATGTCAATGATTGCTTTGGCCTTGTTAGAGTCAACTTCGATCCGTCTCTAGCTGACTATGTGTCTGAGGAGTTTTCTAGATGAGACATCAAACACACACTTGTTGAGATTCAACCGGAGCTTGTACTTCCACAGGAGATCAAATAGCTTTCTTAGGCAAGTGAGATAATCCTCGGGCTCTTTGGAATTGGCAATCATGTCATCCACGTATACCTCAATCTCCTGGTTCATGAGGTCATGTAAGAGAGCTGTCATTGTCATTTGATAAGTAGTGCCCACGTTCTTCAGTTCGAATGGCATTACTCTTTAGCAAAAGATCCCCTAGGGGGTGATGAATAATGTCTTCTTCATGTCCTCTTAAGCCACTCTGATCTAATTATACCTTGAGAAGCTGTCCATGAATGATAACATTTTGTGTCCTACAGTATTGTCTACTAGTACATCAATGTAAGGCTGTAGGAAATCATCTTTCAAGCTCGCTTTGTTGTGGTCTCTATAGTCATTGCACATGCAAATTTGTTTGTCCTTTTTTGGCACTAGAACCACATTGGATAGCCATTTCGGATAAAGGACGACTTTGAGAAAGTCTACTTGGTGTTGCTTCATGATTGCCTCCTTGAGTTTAAGAAGCCGCTGTGGGCACCATCTTCTAAGTTCCTGTTTAACTAGTTTGGCGTCTGGCTTGAGCAGTAGAGTATGCACTACTACTTCAACATCTAGTCCGACCATATCGTCATAGCTCCAAGCAAAGATAGCATTATACTCCTTCAAGAATGTGATGAATTCTGCCCTTGGCTGTGGGGACAATTTTACGCTGATGCGGAATTCTTTGATATCATCTAGTGTGCCGATGTTTACCAACTCTGTGTCTTCCTCAACGTGCAGGTTAGGACCTTTTGAATCATCGTCGTGGGTTTGGAACTCTAGTGCATCTTCAGTATCATCGACGCTTGTGTTATCTTCCTCCTTGTTTGCTATCAACTTTAATAGGATCTCCTCTTCGAATGTGTGGTCAGTGATGTCAAAGGAGAGAACCAGTTTTGTCTCCTGCCCTTGTCCCTATCTGAGGAGGGTCACGCTGACTCTAGTGTTCTTGTAGCTGCACCGTGTGACCTTTGCACTTGTAGCTTCCTAGCCCGCTAAAGAGCTGGGTTGCCCTTCTCCTTCTGTTACAGTAATTCTACTATTTTTTTGGGTTTTTTGTACTATTTACTAGGATTTCCCCTTGGCAGCTGTCTCATTGTTGACTATTCTGGGAGCCGCCACCTAGGCTCTCTAAAGAGCCTATCTCAAGGTCTTTTTCTGGCTCCCTGCCTTTCTCAAGGCAAGGCCTATGCTCTAGGTACTACCTTGACCTGCCTTGTGGCTACTCAGAGATCAACTCCTCTAGTCTAGTATCTACTAACTTTGAATCCTCCAAGGACATGATGGTTGGCGGAGACTGGTGAATCTGGGGCGATGCAGGCCTTGATTCTGACACCACTACCTTACACTTTTGTCTCTTACTCTCCTCTGTTGTGTCCTCTGCTAAGACTACCAATTGTTCCTAAAAAACACCTCTAAGTTGTTCAGCACAGTGTCCATGTGACTCTCTATGGTTGTGCCTTCCTCCTCATTTAAGGCAAAATCAACACAGTAGGCGTAGGTCTCTAGCTATTTGTTGTGCCTAGGGACCTGAGGAACTGCAATGTTGCTGTTGGTTGACAACTGAATCTAGAACGCTAATCCTATTGACAACTCTATAGGCTGGTCTGCTACTGTGACTAACCACTGAACTGGGAATGTAATCCTGCTGGTAACTCCGTAGGCTGGATAGCTGTGACTGTCTACACCAATGGCCGCACTGTCAGAACTACGACTGGAACTGGCAATTCTGAACAAGCTACGAGGTCTAGTGTGATGGCTGCTACTGATAAGGTCGAGGGTAAAGCTAAACATGCGGTTGTTGACACTATTGACTGCTGCTGCTCTACTTTGTCTATTGTGTCAACCTTATCTATACTCGGGGAGTCTTCATCTATGTTGTAATCCTCTACAAAAACCCATACAATGTCATCTGCTGGATTTTGTTGTTGCTACGTTGTGATTACTAGGGAAGGGCTCCAATTAGGATCCAACACACCTATGCTAACAAAGTTAGTTAAATCCCGAGGGACAACCAATCTCTTGTGCTTGCACAAAGTCTGGAACAGTCCTTGGTAGTCGAGTCCTTCGTGGTCTCTTATCTCCTCCGCTTTAATGGGCTCTGTGATCCATTGATCGTACTACCTGAGTGGTGCCTCCTTTTCATATCCCCAACGGTGACAGAGGATCTCAACCATCAAGTGGGGGTGGTTGCGAATGGCTAGACAACTGACACGCTTAAGATCTGGAATGAAGTTGACTGGTTAAAATCGATTAACACGGTAAAGCACATTTGAGGGTTTAATGTCAAAATGGACAGTCTGCAAGTCAACTGAAGAGGCTGCGTCAACCTCATCCGTTCCAAAGTTCTCGGCCATGACTATAGCAATGTCGTTGCCATAGTAGAACTTAATAATTCGGTGTAGGGTTGACGGGATGACTTGATGCTTGTGTAACCAAGGGTGCCCAAGTAGGAGATTAAAATTGGACTTGAGATCAACGACGTAAAATTCGACGTCAAATTGGAACAGAAGACAATCAAAGGGATGACCAAGACTCCCAACGTGTCATGGTCCGTATTGTCAAAGGGCATCATTCTCTTGACAGCTGGTGTAATATCTTCGGCTTTGAATCCAATTTTGCTTGCAGTGTGCTTGGAGTAGTTGTTTAAACCTGCGTCGTATCCACCAGTGTCAAAGGAATTCAGAAACTCTGAAATTGCACTGTTATAAAGAACGGCTGGTTGTGGTTGGTACCCACCGTAGGCAACTCTTGAGAAAAGAAGGAGATGACTTGTGGCATTGCAATCACGTCGACCATGTTCATAAGTGTTGTAGGCTTAATGGTGGGGGATACATGGACTGCTTGTAATACTCGAAGGAAAGCATCTCGATGCTCGGCTATGGTGTGTATAAGATCCAAAATGGAAATATCCACCTTGACATTCTTGTGTTGGGAGGTGATGTTGGCTAGGGATTTACTGGTGGCACTTGTGGTGGGCTTTGAGGAGGTTTCATCGGTGATGGGCTTTATGGGTTGTTTAGCTTGTTGTGGTAGGGTGGTGCTAGATGGCTTGGCTTCGCAACCGAAGCTGGGGGTTTGAACACCCTTCCAGACTATGTGATTTCCACGCACATTTCTATGGTGTAGTCATACGGGACACGATTGGTATCCCTAGTTAGCTTAATGACTAGGGGCGTATGAGCTGCTAGCTTTTGTTGGGATACTTACGGATTGATGGAAGGTACTACTAGGTAGGCGGTTAGTTGGATGGGTTTGGCAAACGCTGGTTGAGATCTTGCTTCAAGACAGATGGGGTGGATAAGAAGGATTGCACGATTGCCTGCACAATTGCACGCTTTGACTTGGTGGTCAGGCGGAACATGTTGATGGAATATCTCAAACCTACAAGGAAAGACTGATACAACAGAGATAGAAAACGTGTAGAAACATGATGGATAAGATCAAAAGGGTCTAGAAAGGGTGTGCCAGGCACAGCAAGAAAGAGAGAATAAACCCTTGAGATTCTGGATGCTCTTGGATTCACGTGCTGGGGGAGAGGCTGCTTGAATATATTGGGGTGTGCTTGTTCTTGTGTTGATGCTTGTGCTTGTGCTTGTGCTTGGGTTGGTGCTGAACCTACATATTGGGTGTTGATGATTATGACCTTGCAGTCAATGAGGTCCTCTATAGCATTCCAGATGGTGGAGCAGTTAATTGTCGAATGCCCCACAGCCTGATGGTAGCTACAATATAGATTTGCTTTATACCATACTTCTAGTGGAGTCGGTGGTGGGCAAATTACTGAAAACCTAAGGAGCGACTTCAACTTAGGAAGGATGGTGCCCAATGGTTTGACAAATTGAGTGAACTCCTGATCTAATCATTGAAGCCTCCCTTGTAGGGGGTGCTATCCTTGACTTGTCGGTACTACAGGATACACTGGCTTGGTGGTGCTAGTGATGTGGGATGTGTGGGGTGTCCTACGTGCTAGTGCATAGACTACCTAATTTTGAGCCGACGGGCTCACCGTATTTACAGGCTTAGTAGGGTATCCTACATATGCAACGGCGTTCTTCGAAGGATCCCTCCTTTTGGGATAGTTGATGCTGAAGTCGTCGTTGTTGTTGTTGCTATTGTTGTTGTTGGTGGTGCCAGTGTTATGGCTAGAGACAGTTGCCTACTTTGCAAACGTGGTGAGTGCAGGAAAACTACCACTACGTAGTGAGCTTTCCATGCTCTAATCAGGGATGCAAAGGTAGTGATGAGTTAGATGTTGAGCAGAGCTTTTGTGGCTTGCTATGCCTCACGAATGATCATCTCAACAGACTCCTCATCAAAGGGCCTATCCTTAACTTGTGAGGCAAGGGAAGCCAGTGCCCGATGTACTTGCCAAACAGCTCGAAGGACTTCTGCTCGATGGCAACCAAGTCCTCCCTCTTGGGGACTAGGTCGAGGTTGAAGGAATACTATTTTAGGAACGCCTATATTAGCTCATTCCAAGTCCGAATGGTGGCCATGTCAAGAGAGGTACACCACTTCAAGGTTGGACTAGAGAGACTTTTCTTGAACAAACGGATTAATAATCTCTCATCAACTTGGAGTTGAGCAAGGTCTTTGTATTATGCCCTCAAATGGGAGATTGGGCAGCCTTTTCCATTATATTTTTCAAAATTCGGGCATTGGAAATTCTACAGAAGAGTAGCCTTTGGGAAATAGCAGAGGTCTCAGAATTGAAAATACTGGCGGTCCCTACCACGCATTTGTCGAAGTGCTCTCTCCAGGTCACCCATTCTAGTGAGGAGGGCATCTAGGGTCACTACGGGTGAGATAGGTGTAGCTAAGGTAGGTGCTGCGTATGCCATGTGGGTCGCACTGAAGTGCTCCTTTAGATCCACCATCATACAACCTAGTGTTATGGCATGTATAGAGGTACCTAGGTCTGATGCAGAGATGATGGGTAAACAGTATGCTATGCCATGAGTGGTGCAAAGTGTGGAGGCAGTAGTTGTATCCTAGGGCAGGCCTAGGCAATGAGATCAAGGATTGTTGCGCCCCTGCCAAACCAAGAGGTAGGCCACTAGGTGTTGGGGAGACATGCTATGATGAGTGAGATGATGGTGAGGGATGCAGCGTCGACACCCCCAATGCTTGGTTAGTGAGGAGTTGTGGCGACGGCCAAGGCTGTGTTGTAGTGAGTGCAGAGTGGAGCACTAAAGCTGAGTGCAGCAAAACCTCAAGGGGAGGAGATGATGGAATCAGTGAGGAATTAAAGGAGAGGGCCACGCCCTATAGCTTCTAGGCAAGAGCCAAGAAGTACTTGGCCTACATGTCCGAGTTCCTATTAGTAGCAGTACCGAGGGGCATAATCATTAGTGGAACAAAGGATAGTGGAGGGACATATTGTCCAAAAGGGATGGAACCTATCATTAGTGCCAAAGGTGTGAGGGCCCTGTACTACAAGAGAAACAGGATTTTGCGAGGACAATATTCCTCGTTGATTCCTCGCTAAGTCCTCGTTACAAACTTTAACGAGGACTTAGCGAGGAATAATTATCTTCGAAGCTAAATAACTCGTTAAATCAATACTACGAGGATATATCCTCGTAATGTGCTCATTTAATATTAGTGAGGATATTACGAGGAAATATTTAATCGTAATGTTCTCACTATACCCTCATAGTATCCTTGGCAAGTGCTCGCTAAATATCATGAGATTGTGTCGTTGTTCCAGTTTTAGCAATGAAATTGTGAGGATATAGTGAGGACATGGTCACACTATGTCCTCGCAATTGACTTGCTAAGTACTTGATAAATAAAACGAAAGTCAATATATTAGCGAAGACATAGCGTGGAAATGTCCTTGCTAATACTGGGCAGTTAAAAAAAAATAAAACAATACATTACAAAATTGAACCTACTAAATTTTAGATTCATATACCTGGTGTAGACACCCCAATTTTGAGCTCATTTGGCAGCAGGCTCCTCCGGATGATGCTCTGGTCGCGACCACCAAAACCCTAGTACACGTAGGTCCCAATCAGACCCCCACTAGCTCACATGACCCAATAAAACACTAAAACCCATTAAAATTCACTGAAAAGCAAATAAAACACTTAATCCAGCTAAAATCAACCTAAAATCCAACAAAACCCTAACAAGAACCCTAATCAAACAAAATCCAATTAAATCTACTTAAAAATCCAACCATAAATCCTAATCCACTTAATCC
>JAMKQA010079444.1:0-10176 GCA_024699735.1 Posidonia australis
GAAAGATTTGCAAATAGAGAGGTACTCACTGGAAGAAGAATCATTTTTAACGAACTTGAATCAATTAAACCACTCTTTGATTTTCAATGCCTAATTCCTTTTTTGAGTTCTATAGGTGATAGGTTGTTCTATCCTACATTAGTATCACAATTCTATGCAAATATCACACATTCTCATTCCTTGGCACATTCTTACATTTGTGGAACATCCATAGAATTCGATGATGTCTTATTAGGGCAACTGTTTAAAATTCCTTATTCTGGTACAGACATTACTCTTTCCATATATGAGTTAGATTGGTCCTATGTAGAAATGAACAAGGTCGTCTCCTTGAACCCTAGGAGCACATTTAAACCTACAAAAATTAAACAACTTACCAAACAATCTAGGATCATTGCCTATATTGTTGCTGCCAATCTAGTTCAAAAGAAAGGACATCAAGAAGAACTAAGTGAACTTACCTTCAATGCCGTCTATGCCATTACTCAAAAAATTCCTGTAAGTTGGGGGCAAGTTATTTTCCATTGTATCACTCATGTGAAAACCAAATTGTTCTTTGGTCCTCCTTTAACATATCTTTTCGAGAACTACGAAATCTATCTTGATGATGAACCGAGTCTTCCTATTAAATCAAAACCCTTAGGAACTTAAGTTGTTGCCAAAATGGAACAGTCCATTGAACATCATAATAAAATTCACAATCTTCCAGTGGGTTCCTTGTCTGCACCATCACAACCACCATCGAAACCCGACGACTCCAGCTCTGAAGATGAAGCAGCCGAAGAATCAGATATTTCCAAGAAATTGGATGCAATTCAACTGAAAATGGCTGAGATCACTCTTCAACAATCAAAGATGATGGACATTCAGATTCAACAACAAAAGCTTATTTCAGAAGTAATGATTCAAAAGAATCAAAAGCATCAAGAATACATGGAATCCATCAAGAAGTTGACTGATCGTGTTGAGGCGTATCAAGACACGCTTCAAGAATATCACTAGGATATTCTTGAACATATTAATCCGCCTTCTACTTGACTGAATTGTAATTTGACTATCTTTTTTATATATTGGATGAAACTTATATATTGAATGTCTTCTTGATCATTTTTGTTATTATTAAATATGATTTTTGATTATGTCAACAAGGGGGAGAAAATAGAAAATATATGACATATATTTTCGTAAGATATGAAATTATATGAGAATATCAATATGACAAAAGGGAAGCTTAGCTTTAGGGGGACAAAAGCCAGAAGAAGCTAGGTTTAACTTAAGGGGGAGAAAAGTCAAATGACTCTTAGATTCTACATTTTAAAATTTAATATTCTAAATATTTTGATTTTGTCATATCAAAAAGGGGGAGATTGTTAGAAATATCTTTGTTTATTTTGATGATTACACCTGGGTATATTTCCATACAAATGGGATGACTGATAAAATTATTTGTTGTAACTCTATACTCAGAAAAAGGATTAAGTTATGTAGGACAAAAATCATATATTCATAAAGTTTTTCATGATATATTAAAAATGGCATACCGAAGAAAATTCGGCATACCGTTTCAGACAGAAACGGCATACCGTTTCAGATAGAAACGGCATACTGAAAGAGAAAACAGCATACCGAGTCAGGAAAGAATGGTATACCCATCGACCTTGCGATTTCAAAGAAGAGGAAAAACAAATCGGCATACCGAAGAAAATCGGCATACCGAATCAGAAGAAAACGGAACGTGCCTCGGAATTCCGAAAAGCTAAGGAGTCATAGAAGAAAGCAGAAACGGCATACCGATATTAAACGGCATACCGTTTCAGGAAAAATCGGTATACCAAAATAAAAATGGCATACCGAATTGCTCGTAAAGTGCAGACTGAAGATCTAAACGGCACACCGGAGGACAAAACGGCATACCGAAAGACTAGCCGTTTGTGACTGTTGTACTAGCCATTAGACACAATTTATGAAGGTGTCTTGGCTATAAATAGGACTCATTTATGCCTCCTTAAGGACACACCTTGATATACTTGTAATTCATTATTCCTTTAGTCATTTACTCTCCTCGCAAGCATACTGTAAAGCTACTGTTGTAATCAAGCCTTGTGAGAGAAAAATCTCAACTTGTAAAGCTTCAAGAAAGGACTCTAGCTTCTCGGGGATAGAGAAGTGGGAAGAGCAAAAGAGGAGTTGGTGGAACTACCAACAAGTAAGTTCTCTATTATTTAAGAATAAGGGAAAAATCTCAAGAGGGTCTTGAGGAGTGGACTAGGCGGGTTGCCGAACCACTATAAATTGATTGTGTCTTCAATTACTCTCATCCCCATCTTGTGCTTTTAATTCTAGTTACAGCAAGTGTGCATGATAAGTACAAATTCATAAATCATATTGCTTATCATTGCTGATTATTGTTAAATTTGGATATAGTAACATTAAAAAGTAAAATTCTCTATTCACCCCCCCTCTAGAGAAGCCTTTCGATCTTATAGTATGATCTGGAGGTCGCCGTCGATACTCTTTGCAAGTAGTTATGCTCACTACGAGCAGCCCACACATTGAACACCCTCTACTAGTCCCCTTAGTCAGTTCACTCCAGAATCAAGCCTCCTCCCAAGCCACTAGATCTGGCAAAGATAAGTGAGCCCACCAAGGGCACTAATGAGTACACCAGTCAAGAGGAGAGTGAAGGTGATATAAACAATCATGCTTCAACGGAAAAGAACACTTCACAAAGACACTCAGCCACCAGGGGCACGTTAGAGTAACTGAGCCAAGACAAGTCCAATCGTGACCCTAAAAAGGCGAAAACTGGGCACAAACCAAAAGAAAAACCAACACATGCACCATTACAAACACTTGAGTGCTCAATGCCAAGGGCAGGCTCCTACAGCTGTCCCACAGGTATATCCTTCCATTTTGGGAGGGAAATAAGAACCTCGACCGAGCTTGACTAGGGACAAGGTCATTATTCATTTCAAAAGCATGTAAATAAAACATTTAATTTTCTTTTTGCTTGAACATTTCCTTATCAATAATATAAAACTAGATTTAACAACAAAGTAACAAGGAGATTTATTCAAGAAGCATCACTGATTTTATCATTTAACAAGCAACTAACATGATCTCCATCTCAGCAATACCAAAATCTGAATTTATGAAAGTAAAAACAACGTAACCCACTATGGTTCAGTGTTATGTTTGAAACATAACAAAAATCCTATAACATAAACTCTAAAGGGTGCATAAAAGAAAGAGAGAAGAGTAAGGAAGCCCTTTTTTGATGCCTTACATGAGCTGCCATGCTGCTGGACACCTTCCACACGAACTTCCAAGATTGAAATGATGCTCCTCCTTCACATCCTAGCTTCTCCAAGATGATTCCATGAACACCTTCACCCTTGAGCCGCCACCAACAGCCTCAAATGGCCACCAAAGCACGTCTCCAAGCCTCCTCCAAGGTCACCCTTGAATCCACCACAAGGGAGAGAGCCACCACCCTAGGGAGAACCACCTTCCATGCCTAGAAATCATGTTTCAAGACTCCAACACAAGCAGCCCCTTGGTTCAAGAAGAAGAGGAACATGAAAAGAAGAAGAGAGGTAGCTAGAGAGAATGGGAAAAGGGTCTCTCGCCTGACACAAGGTTTAAATGCACTAGGAAATTTAGCACAAAACCCTTAAGTTCTTATGGAATTACAAAAACTACGTTACACACATCAAACTTCATCAAATAAAGTTGAAATCTTCATAAAACTGGCACATGGGTTGAATGGAGGGTTCCAAGAGTTGTCTTCATGCCATCTTCAATTTCGCACGCATTCAAAACCTACCATATATAGATACTTCCATGAATTTAGCTTTAATTCCTGTTTTTCCTCCAATTATGATTATGAAACTTTATTCCTACAAAAATACATCAAAATATCTTTGTGAAGCATCTTTTATATGGAAAAATAATCATAATATATGCATGAATTTTATACTAAACAATTTCTAATCTATTTTAAATAAAATACATCATTGATTTTAATTGAGTTTTCTCGTAATTATTAAAGATTTGATTTTTAAATCTAATTTACTTAACATTTTAAGTGGATTTTGAATTTGGAAATTAATTTAAAATATCTTTCAATTATGACTATGATTTTTTAGAATTGATTTGGTCAATATTTGATAATAGATTCGTAATGGATATTTTGAGTTCGTAATTTTCAAAATTATGCCTTTTTGGTAACACGTTGCCACATGGATCAGCGATTAGTTGATGTGGTAGATTTCTTGCCATTCAGCTATTAATTCATGGCATGCGCTAAATCTGGAATCTTCTAATTGGTCGCCGCCAAATTCTATCACCTGTGCTGTAAGCAACGAGATCCATAAAGGATTTTTTGCCATATTTTGTGTGTTTAATCTTGGTCCTTGATCTATATCTCGTCTTTGACGAGATCCTAAGCCCCAAAACTCTATAAATAGACCCTCTAGGTCTTCAACTCAAGGGGAGGCACATTAAAATCTTGAGGAGCCACCTTGAAACCCAAGAAAGGAGAGAAAGAGAGAAATCCTGAGAGAGAGAGAGAGAGAGAGAGAGAGAGAGAGAGAGAGAGAGAGATTTCCCATCCACCTCCATGTCCATCTTCTCTTAAAAGCTTAGATCCTAAAGATCCAGCCTGTTCTACAAACAAAGCGCACCTCCGAAGCTCCGTAAATTGGCCTCCACTTTCTCCAACTCCCATGTCAAAGCATCAAGGGTGAAGGGAGTATTTTCTCTAATTTATTTCATTTTATTTCATATAAACATTGCATATATAATTGCTCATGGCATATGCATGTGGGGACAACCCTCGATTAATATTTTATTTCATTTATTCATGTTATTCATTGCTTATTTCTATCACTATTTACTACACTTAGACTAATCTAGATTTCTTTGTTTTTCCTTTTTTGTTTTGAAGGGAAAGATAATTACAAGAGCATGAGGACGTCGCTGGGTAGCATCCTGCCGTCGACCAAATGAACCAAGAGCCCACCCAATCACATCAACCACATAGCCGCAAGGTATCTTGTCAACCGACGAAAGCAAATCAACAAGTAGTGATCACAAGAATTGACGAAGTGAGTGGACACCTCGATGATTCTTCTATAACACCCCCACAATTCACATCCATAGGCCTTAGTCGAGCTCGATCGAATTTCTTATCTCCCTATCCAAATGGCGTGGTATACTTGTGGGACATCTGTAGGAGCCTACCCCTATCATTGAGGAAGGAGGTATTGATGGCGCATCTATTCGTTTTTCCATTGGTTTGTACCCAGTCTTTGCTTTGTCCATATCATGGTCATACATCTCGCTATCAGGCTCTTGTAGGCTACCCTTGGTGGCTTGGTATTCATGAGCGTGTGTATCATTATCAGCATTTGCCCGAGTGCCTTCGTCGTTGGCAATCATTGGATGCTCTTCTGTGACTCTCTTCATGGGATCTAGAGGTTTGGGTGGAGGCTCAGTTGTAGCATGGGCTATGTGTAGACTCAAAGAGTTGATTACATCCTCTGCATCATACTAGTCTGAATCTACGTACTCGTCATATATGGGTCACAAGTCTTCTAGGTCATTTGTTTGGACGAACTCATCATGCAACAAAGGAGGTCTTGTGGCATATTCAATTAATTCTTGTTGGGCCTACTGATGTTCCCATACGTCATCATTTGAGTTTCCTTCTTCCTCAGTTGGTTGCTCAAGTTCAGCTTGTATGCACTCAATGTCTACCAGCTCTGAGATTGTTAGCTCATCGTCCTCAACATCTCAGTGGACTATTGGAATGTTGGGCTGGGGATCTTGATAGATCTCACACTGTTTTCCTTGAGATGTCCTCAGTCTCTCTTTTAATTCTATCCACATGATTTCCCCTGGTTGTTTTGCCCATAGATTTTATCTTTGACCATGAAACACTCTACTAATGTATGCCCGTTCTTTTGGTGATACGAGTAGTGCTTAGACCAGTCTATGTTGGGAGCATTTGAGGTGGGAGCTAGAGGTTGTAGATCCCCACTCTGAATTAACATTCCAAAGACTTTGTTGAGTGGCTCTGGGAGTGGTGGATAGCTTTGTCTATGGTAGCTTTGCGATGGAGGGACGACGTTGTAGGACTTCGATCTCTGTTGTTGCCCCTATTAGGCGTACACTAGATAACTTGGAGGCTGCTAGTACTCGGGTTGCTACTGCTACTGTGTTGGTTGGCATTACGACTACTAGTACTGCCCCTGCTAATGTGAGTTGGTAATGCATGAGTTGCCCATGGCGATGAACTAGTGGTCTCTAGCACTAGATTGGTTGATTCTGATGCTCCACTTGTGCCATGTCATCAGTGACGCCTTCGTATGTGTACCTCGTGGTCTTTTGCTTGCCCATTCCTTCATAATCCAAGAATGATAGATCCTCTTTATTGTAGAGGACCTTGTGGCACGATGTACAGTTGGGGGTACATTTGGAAATTGCCCATTAGTAGGCTTGCTCTGAGTGCCCCTGTAGTGTTTCTAGATATAATCTCAACTGCTTGGTCCTCAAGGATATGACACTCTGATCGGGCTACCGTGTCTCTCCATTTGCTAGTGAAGGTGGTGAAGTCCTCATCTGGTTGCATCTTTTCAGCCAGCAAGTCCATGATTGTGGGCTTGTGTTGGATGTAGTGAACATACTACTGTAGGCACTTACCAACACAATCTTGAAGTCACTAAGGTCTTATGCCGTGAGTGTGTTGAACCACCTCAGTGCTTCTCCTTCCATGCTTTTGAAGAAGAGGTAGACAGTGAGCCTGTTATCATGTTGATAGGGCAAGGTGTCTGTGGCGAAGGTAGCTACGTGATTTCATGGATTGCCTATCCCATTGTACTTTTTCATCTTGGGCATCTTAAATCCCAGTGGCAGAATGTAAGGCAGGAACTTTGATGTATTGAAGCCAACCAGTGTTCTAGACAGTGAGCCCATTATCATGTTGATAGGGCTTGGCATCTGTGGTGAAGGTAGCTAAGTGATTCCGCTGATCACTTATCCCATCATACTTTTGCATCTTGGGCATCTTAAATCCCTATGGCAGAATGAAAGGCGAGAACTTTGATGTGTACCCTTGGAACTATGAGAGCTATTGATGCTAAGGAGTACCATGTCGAAGAGGGAAGGAGGGTTGAGCCAGTGTATAGAATGACGACATTGGTTGGATTGGAGTTGCTCCTAAATAATGATGTGAGTGGTAGCTCAGTGGGGATTGGGCAGTTTGTTGGTAGATTGGACTGGTAGGATACTGCATGGGGGATTGTGTTATTGGACCATGGATTAGGCAATTGACTATTGGACTCAGTGGCACTGTATAGGTGTTTCTCGTAGGAGGTGTAGCTAGTGGGCCCTGGAGGTAATTTAAAGGAGAAGGTCCATAGATATTTAGAGCCTGTGGACTATATAGGTTATGATGGGCCATAGATTGATGAGCTTGGTTGGAGGTTCCTATGGGAAATTGATGTGAGTTGATTGATGGTGGAACACTCCAATGTTGGGAATATCTTATCCCTCCTGCACTTTGTTCATATGACTGTCCTCCATGCGATGTTGGGGTGTTGAGCAGAAACCCCTGCTGGCCCGTAGATGTTGAGGTAGTAGGCATGTTGAAGTAGTTGATGTAGGAATGGTGTGCTCCTGATGACATGACCTTCTCTTGTTGATCTCTTCTTAGAAGATTACAAGTTCTAACAGAGAAAATTAAAGACTCTTTACAACTCTAAGTTATACCCTATTACAAGAATCTAGGAAAGATGAAAGTACAGCCTCTAATGCAATAAAATACAAAGATGGTGTTTACAACTTTATTTAATAAAGAAAATGAAAACCCAAGACATTGTTCTAAGATCCATGTAACCTGTAGATACAATCAAGGCCAAACCAACCTACAATCAAGGCACACAGAGTGTTGTCTACTTGAGGTCACCTATTTGGGTGGCGCCAATACTCATCATCGGTAAGGGTGGCAGCGGACAGAGGTGCCAATCAAATAGGCAACGATGTTGCCTGTCCTTTCCAGTAGCCAAGGTCTATCCTGGATAAACCAAACGTCGAACAAGTCTAATTAACAAGCAAGGTTTAGATAAAAACGTGGATTTTATTTGTTACAATAGTTAGTTAATTGATTGATTAATCCTATGTTCACTCGACTTGTTGGGTTCCGAGGGTAAAGGGTTATGGCCTTCTTCTGGGAAACTAGGGTTACATAGTGGGCATGTTCTTCTTTGGGTACCATCCTTAGACCATTGGGAGGCCTACAAAGGAGGCCTAAGCTGTGGATTTGTCTCTCTATAGAGGGACTCACAACCTAGAATTCCATCGTTAAGGTCAGTCCTAACAATCCATAAAGCAATAAATAAACAAAAAAAAATAAAGTGTCAAGTATCTAATAGGATATATGTAACACCCCAGTGCTACACAACAGTACAAGAACTACTCAAAAGAAATGAAAAGCAACTAAGTAGCAATATTAAATAAATAAAGCTAACTACCCAGACCTGTGTGCGATAAATGTGGCTCAAACAGATGCACCAGAGTAGACTGCTCCTACACCACAACACTCGAAAACAAGGGGACAAGAAAACATGCGTGAGTGACAAGAATGCCACCCAGTATGCACCCCAAAACAAACCAAAATTTCCACCAAAAAACTTTGCTAGAAATCATCATTTCCAAAAAGCCTCATATGCAATTAGAAAACTCGAAAAGCAATGGCATTTCAAACTTTCTTTTCTTTTCTTTCAAAATCTCATGCTCTTTCATAAACCTCTATTCTCAATACTGGAGAAAACAATTCATTTCATCTAGCTTCCTAGCCCAAAACATCATTCAAAAGCCATTGGCACACATTTCCACAAACCGGGCTAGGAACTAGTCCACAAACACAAATCCGTATAAAATCACACTTTTCCATATCAAAACTGGTCGCATCACCCTGGCCACAGGCGATTGACCTGGCCACAAGCAGCTGGTGAGGATTCCATGTCACCACACCAGACTGCAGTGCCGCGGTGAACCACCCCGTACTGGAGTTCAACTGCCCCGGCCGCAGCCTCAAAATGTACCCTCACTGGTACAAGCACGGAGTGCACCCTACAGACGCTCTGGTGCCCGAGCACCTGGGGACTCTAACCCCAGACCCGTCCAACACCGGCATTGAGGGTAGTCCGGGTCTACCATACCTCGTGTCCTACAGTACCACCACAGTCTTGAGGCTCCTACCCCGGACCGCTCACTCGGCAACCACAACCAAGGACACGTCACCGACATCACTAGAGATCTCACTACCTCGTCGGCAAGTCCTGGTTCCATTGTGGTTCCTACAAATCTCATTCATTTCTTTTAAAACCATATGCACATTCTCTTTGCAAAACATTCACAAAAACCTCTTTTCATTCATAAAAATCCTTTACCAAACACATGCATCATGCATCAATTCATACCTGTGGTCTTTAAATCCACACAAACTCTCATGGTCTTGCACCATGCATTCCACCCCTCACTGGGTCCACATTCATATACATGAGCCATAATTTCTATCTTTTCATAGAAAACATCATTAAAATTAGCATATTAGCATGCCTCACATTTCATGTAATTTCCATGCATTCTATACAGTCATCATGTATTTAACCATAATTTATCATCATTTTTATGCATTTATTCATGTAGTTCAGGGCTCAAAATCGGCATACCGTTTTTCCACTTCAGTATGCCGAAATCCCCTGATTCGGCATACCGAAGGGAACTTCGGTATACCGAAACCTCCCGATTCGATATACCGAAATTCTTCGGTATATCGAATCCCTGTCAGATTTATCAAACTCTAGGGAAACGGTCGACCGATTTCCTCCGGTCGTCCGAGGCCCAAAACGTGGGTCACTGCCTGGGGGCAATTCAGTATGTCGAAACCAATTCGGCATACCGTTTTCTGCTGTTGCAGAAAACTCCCCAGCCACTGTCATCTCTTTCTCCCCCAAGTGGGAGTAAGGATCGGACCCCCCAAACATGCCACTAAAAACCTCAATAAAACACAGGGTGTAGACCTCCAAGTCTACTTCAAAACCCCTCAAACAAATCACAAATCCATTAAGCATGCTGTTCAAACGAAAATCAACAAGGCATGAAGCTCAA
>JAMKQA010079445.1:0-11426 GCA_024699735.1 Posidonia australis
CAAAAACTTGCAAAAGTGCAGATCTGTTCTCAGATTTCAGCACCAGAGTTTTTCTCCCAAAATGTTGTGCTTGGAATGGCTGCTATGGAGCTCCTTTTATAGGGATCCAGGGATGGGTTACACAAGAGAAACAAAGGGTCTTGCAAAAGAAAAGCCTCGAATATTCGTTGGCACATTCGTTTGCAAGGGTAACAGCCCGGAAGATGGAAGGTCAACAGCCAGAGCTGGGCGCCTGCTTGGTGAGTCAGTGATGTGCGCCTAGTTGGTGCGCCTGGTTGGTGTGCCTAGTTGGTGCGCCTGCTTGGTGCGCCAACCCTGCTCAAGTATTTTGATTGGGGCTCTAGCTAATGGGTTTGGGGCTCGGTTCAAGGGTTGATCACATCCAAAGCAACATAAGGACACTCATCTCTGGGTCTCCTCAAAATCGGGGTGTCTACACCCCTCCAGACGACATGGAGTCTTGGGCTACGACTCGGGCAAGGGCTCGGTCTGTTTCTGTAGTTGCTTTTGTCGAGCGGAGTTGCTATGCCTTCCATTCGTTCAACTATGTTGATTATTTGACCTGGTTCGGGCAGGTTGGAAACCCCCACCTTTTTGATGAGGAGTTGAGGGTGAGCCATAGAGAGATGTGGTTTTCTAAGGACTAGGCCCAGGTAAGTGCTTTCCCTTGCTATTCAAACTCTTCTGCACCACTTGCTTTTGTTAAATACTACTCTGATGTGTTACCTGTTATTGTCTACAGAGGTTCCAAGACCAGCTCAAGGATTGGTGGGAGTGAACCCTGTAGGCCAAGGTATGCTCTTGCTTTGCCTGTTCAGTAAGCCACTAATTCTTGTATTACTCTATGTATGCCAATTATTGAGATTCAACCACTTCTTGCTTTATTTTCAGGTGCAGTGGGAGGGTTTTTTGGTAATAAGCCAATAAAAACAATCTTTTGAAAGGAAATTTAAATTCTAAACTATTCTCATATATTTGCCTACTCTGACTTGTTTGTTTTCACCTTTCAGGGTGTAGTCCTTTGGGCTGAGGTGGTCACGGGTAGCAGCAGAGAGTTTGACCTCGGCGTGGACAATGAGGATATCTTTGGGGAAGAGGACCCAGTCAGTGCTTCCAGCTTAGCTGCTAGGGCTCGGGCTACTTCCGCACGGACCGCTAAGAGAATGCGTCACACGGGCTGATCACTAGGTCATCGCAGCTGCTCGGAGGAGCAAGGGGGAGGAGTGAAACGAAGATCGAGAGCTTTAGCCATTTTCCTTGATATTTTTGGCTTTTGTACTGACTGTTGTAATCTTGGAACAATTTCTTGATTGATGAATGTTTGGCTGTTGATTGTGGATATTTCATATGTTACTTTTCTCTTTGAAACATATCTGTGATCAGATTGTTGTTTAATGTGAATGTTTTGTGGCTTGTTTCTTTGTTTTCAGTTAACTTGCACCAGTAGTGCAAGCCTAGGATATCAGGCATAACTTGGGAAAATCCATGAGTTTTCCGTGCATCTTGCTTGTATATCATGTCCACATTGTCGGTCCACAGCTGCCCTTTAATTGGTTAGGTTGATTACTAACTCGGCTGTTGCTACATATGAGAGGCTTAGGGCTTTGCGAATCGAGGCGAATCACCCTCTCTCTGTGCACAGGGATCTCGTCTTTGGCTATCCACCCTTCCTCTTAGGTCCTTCAAGGATTCTAGGGCACTAGTGGTTTCTTTGCTTTCTTCCACCACCTCCCCCACATGGTAAGCTTCAGTTTGCTCCTGCTTGTGCCAAGAAATGTAGATCTGAGCTTGACCGCCTCACTTTCCAAGCTCTTGAGCTTATTGCAACTCATGTACTCACGAGATGCTCTTAATTGCATGATTTTCTATGCCTAGGGATACCCTACACTGGTCACTCCTGTCCATTGCTCGGACACTCTACTGACATGGATCGAGGCTTTGACTATTCATGACTGGGAGAAGCTCTGCTCGTAGGGGATCCCCTCCAAATTCCTCGACATTGGTCGAGTTGAAATGAGCCAGTATCTGTTATGCACAACTACTCGGTCTTGGAAGCTGGCTCACCATGTCTTCTGCTTTAGCAGATCTGAAATGACATTGACACCAGAAGAAGTCCAAAAGATCTATGGTATCCTGAAGCTGTTGGGTCCTTCGACGTTCATGCGTCATGATGGATATCATGTCGTTTTGAGCCAACTGTCTGGGCTTAGCGTTGTTGAGTGTAAGCAACGATTGGTTTGCACAGACGGTTCCACTCCCATGCTTTGATTGGATTATTTTGGTGAGATGCTACGTGTATTTGTCACATGCTTCTTTGGGGAATTGGTATTTAGTCATGGTCGGACCACTATGCAGATCGAGGTGGCAGAAATGGCCTTGGCCGTGACTAATCAACAGATAAACCTGACTCCTGTCATTCTAGCGAAGACTTATCGGGGGTTGGACTGCGTTCTGCACTGCTCTCGCCATTTCTACAACTATGGAGCTTTGGTACAGGTAATTAACCTTGATCTCGTTGCCATTCTTTATAGTTCTTTGTTGACATTTTACATAATAGGTTTGGCTAGCTACCCATATAGGAGTGGAGATCATTCGCCCACAAGGATCTGTATTTGAGACTTACTGCAGCAGTGGCCATGCTCGAACCATCCCAAGTGTTTGTGAGTTTTATGACCGCTTGGCGGGCCTTCCCGATGATTAGGTGACTTGGTGTATTATCCCATCTGCTGTCGAGTCGTTTGCCGTTTTTTCCAATAATTCTGACATGTGGCTGATTGTGTTGTCAGGCTCTGGATTGCTGGGATTGGTAACCAGTGTTCTTGACTTCTGAAGGCGGTTTGAAGGCCTAATCTGCCACTATCCGACCCTCTTGTGCAAGTCCGAGGATCCTTAGTTGTTCCTTATCTGCAACTACAATCAATGGCAAATAATGCACTTTAAAAATGCCAATCCTGGCTCTCTTCTTTTATTTGCTCAGGCTTAGGCTGATCCTGATCTGCTCCGATCCTCTTCTTTAGTAATTATGGTGGACTAGAGCCTAAAAGCTGAAGGAGACTGGCCTGCCTTGATCCTGTGAGATGCGCCAATGGTACTTCACCAAAAAGTAGCTAACATGTCCCTGGTGGAAGGTAACTAGTGAAGTCATGCCAGAGGGCAGCTGTCATGCCCCTGGTAGAGGACGCTGGAGGGTTTTGCCAAAAAGTAGTTGACATGCCCCTGGTCGAAAATATCCCTTTGCTGGTCCATAACCATAGGATAGCTGACATGCCCCTGGTTGTAAATCGATGAAAACTTGCAATGCCAAATGCAGGATTATGCTAATGATGCGATGATTGCAATCAAAAGAGATGAAGTATGCAAGCTGTTGTATTTGCCGTTAGTCTTGGAAAACCAGTATTGCCTGTTTGCATGTGGAAGGGGGAGATGCCTCTCAACCCAATAGACTCTACTAAATGCCTAGGTATTTGGTAGCTCTCGATGGGGAATGATGATGGTGTATTGGGTGATGATAAGAACTGGCTTCACATCGAACTCCGCGGGCTCCACATTTGTTTCTTTCTTGAGATAACTTTTTGTTTCTCCCTCATAGGCAAGTAGGTTCGCCCTTCCCATGTTTTGTAGGTGATAAGACTTGATCTGATGGTGGAGAACTTGTAAAAGGGGTGGCTAGTCCCTCTATATGCTTGGGAGGCTTCATAGGCTTACTTTTACTCCTCTCCAAGTTAGGGGTTTAGGGATGGAGCTAACCGACATGCCTCTCTCTGTAGGCTGACTTTTGTCTTCATATTTCTTTTATGCCCTTCAAATATTCTTTTCTAGCTCACAGACTCTCTCTCAGCCTATCATTTTATCTCCCTCTGGAGGTGTTTAGCTACAAGGGATTTGAATGCTTTGCCTGACTCTTAATGGGTGGTGGCTCCCTCTCTGACTATGACACTGGGATAGCACCTTATGGGGATGCGACAACTCCATCCACAACAGGCTGGTGTTTCCAACTTTTCCTCATCAGGCTATCTTATGATGATGTTGATGTGGGATGCTGCGTATGTAAAATGCAGTGTAGAAGGAAGTATGAATACATGAGAGAGCATTAACTATGATGCGAGAATGTAGGAGTAATCAATAGCACATGCACGGATGTGATGGGTAGAGATATGCAAACAAAAGACATAGGGTGGTTATTAGCTTTGCCAGCACAAGGATACGACCTCTAGTCATTGGAGAAACACAAAACACAATGAGAAACACAAAACAGGGGAATCCATGCCAATTGGGCCGAAACTTGCCACAGGCATTTGGAAGATGGATAGCATGGAGAACTAGAACCCCTGGTGCAAAAGTCCTTGGTCGGACCTTCTTTTGATATGATCGAGTCATGTGCTTCTGGTAGCATTGTGCATGATGCATGGCCTACAGTCTGCGCTCATCAATCAAGTTTATCTGCACAAGGCAATCTTTTGTCCACTCAGCTTCTTCGAGCTCTGCTTCTTTTAACACTCTAAGGGATGGGATCTTTACTTCCACGGGTAACACTGCTTCCATGCTGTAGACCAGCGAATAAGGGGTCGCTCTAGTAGATGTCCAGACTATGGTTCTGTAGGGCTACAAGGCGTACAGGAGTTTCTCATGCCAATCTCTATGAGTCTCTACCGTTTTCTTTAGTATCTTAACAAAATTCTTGTTGACTAACTCTACCGCATCGTTCATCTGCAGGTGGTATGGAGAGGATCAGTGATGCTTGATCTGGAAGTTCTACAAGTAATCTTTGATCCTTTTGGCAGTGAAGTTCTTCCTGTTGTCTGAGTTGATAGCATGTGGGATGCCGTAGCAGGTTATAATGTTGTTTCTGAGGAACTTCTATGTCACGACGGTGGTGATTGTCTTATAAGAGGCTTCTTCCATCCACTTGGTGAAGTAGTCAATGGCCATTAGGATGCAGCGATGTCCATTTGAAGTTGCTGGGTGAATGGTGCCGATAACATTGATTCCCTAGTCGGAGAAAGGTCAGGGCGAAGACATATTGTGTAGCTACTATGGGAGAGCGTGGATCAAGTTCCCATGAATCTGGCAGACATGACATCTTTGGACAAATTGACAACAGTCTACCTCCATGGTTGACCAAAAGTAGCCTTGCAACATAATCTTCTTGGCTAACAATATTCCACTCATATGTGGCCCACATGCCCAGGCATGGACCTATAACATCGTAGCATTGGCCTCTTTCTTGCTCAAACACTGCAGAAGCATCTAGTTGTATGATCTGTGGTATAGGTGCTCGGCTCCGAGGACATATTTTGATGTGATGTGTGCCATGGCTTTTCGATCTACAACTAATGTGCCTGAAGGTAGATTTCCTAACTTGAGGAAGACCTTGATGTCTTTATACTACGAGAGGTGATCTGCTGTTGCATTTGCCTCTTCTATGTTCATGCAGTGTGCCGGCTGGTCCACTCGGGTCACAAGAACTTCCATCGTATGATCCTCTGACATTGAGAGCTAGGATGCTAATGTTTCTAATGAATTTGCATAGGCATTCTTGGTCCTACTCATGAAGGAGAAACGAATCTCTTGGAATTCTGCCATGAGTTTCAATACATAACCGTGGTAGGACATCATCTTCGAATCTTTAGTCTTCCAGGACTATGAGATGACCAGGAGGGCGTCATCATGGACTTGGAGCTTGTGCACACCTTGTTCCAGTGTGGGTTGGAGTTCAAGGATGCATGCCTCATATTTAGCCTCGTTATTGGTGCACCTGAAGCTTAACTTCCTAGCATAGAGGGTCATCTGGCCTGCGGCGTTACTAACACTACATCGATGCTCATCCCTTTTTTTTTTATTACTACATCAAAATAGAGGTGCCATTGTTTCCCATCTTTGAGTTCTCCTGACTCAAGGTCGTCTATGGCGAACAATATATCTTCATCTAGGAACTGATTCTGCAAGGGCTAATAATCAGGTAAGGGTAATTCAACCAAGTGTTTGCTACAGCTTGTCCTTTCATGGATTTTTGCATGACAAAGGTGATATCATACGGTGATAATAACACCTGCCACTTGACACACCTTCCTACCAATGCAAGCTTATGAAATAGGTACTTCATTGGGTCATGGTGGCATAGAAGCAAGATAAGATATGCCATCATGTAGTGTCTTAGGCGTTGAGTGGCCCAGACCAAGGATAGGTAGACTTTCTCAATGGTAGTGTACTTGGCTTTGCAATCATTGAACTTCTTGCTTAGATAATAGATTGCTTGTTTCCTATGACCAGATTCATCGTGTTGGCCTAAGACTGTGCCCATAGAATGCTATGTCATTGACAAATATTGGAGCAGGGGTTGCCCTAGCACTGGTGGAACCAAAACTGGAGGCCTCGCCAAAAGTTGTTTGATCTTATCGAAAGCAGCCTGGCACTCTTCGCTCTAGTCGATCTAGGCGTTCTTCCTTAGGAGCTTAAAGATTGGTTCACAAATTGGTGTAAGCTGGGCAATGAACCTGCTGATCTATTGCAAGTGCCCTAGTAGCCCTCAAACTTCTTTTTCTGTTGTGGGGGAACGCATGTCAATAATTGCTTTTGCTTTGTTGAGATTCACCTCAATTTCCCTTTGGTTGATAACATATCCGAGGAGGTTCCTTGATGATACCCAGAATGTGCATTTACTGGGGTTGAGTTGGAGTCTGTATAGACGGTCGAACAATTTCCTTAGGCAGGTTAAGTGGTCATTTGGCTCTCTTGATTTGGCAATCATGTCATCCATGTATACCTCAACTTCTTTGTGCATGAGGTCGTGAAATAGGGCTGTCATCGCCCACTAGTATGTGGCACTGGCATTCTTCAGTCTGAATGGCATCACCTTGTAGCAGAGGACTCCCCAGGGGGTGATGAATGACGTTTTCTCCATATCCTCTTCTTTCATTTTGATCTGGTTGTAGCCTAAGAAGCCATCCATGAAAGATAGTATTTTGTGTCCTGCAGTGTTGTCTACTAGGATGTCGATCTGAGGTAGTGGAAAGTCGTCCTCCAGACTTGCCTTGTTAAAATCTCTATAATCTATGCAAATGTGGACCTATTCGTCTTTCTTTGGTACTAGCATGATGTTAGAAAGCCATTCTGGATAGAGGACGACCATGATAAAATCAACTTTATGCTACTTCATGATCTCCTCCTTGAGCTTAAGCAGTCACTAGGGTTGTCATCTTCTGAGCTTTTTCTTAACTAGCTTGACATTGGACTTGAGCAGCAATGTGTGCATGATTACCTTGACATCTAGGCCGACCATGTCGTTGTAGCTCCAGGCAAAGATGTCTATGAATTCTTTGAGAAAATAAATGAACTCTGCCTTTGCCTGCAGTGTTAGTTGGGTGCTGATGTGCACTTCCTTGACGTCATCTACTGTGTCAATATTCATTAACTCTATCTCTTCCTCAACATGGAGATTAGGGTCCTTTGGATCATTATCATAGGGCTAGAATTTTGGTGGTGCTTCATCATTTTCTTCTACGCCTAAGTCATCCTCCTCCTCATAGGCTATGAGCTCTGACAAGATTTCTCTCTCCAATGTGGGATCTGTGATATCAAAGGAGAGGATTTGCTCTAACTCTTGGCCTTGCTTGTGCTTGAGGAGCGTCATGCTGACCCACTTGTTTTTGTAGTTGCAACGGGTAGCTTCTGCACTGGCTTTTCCGGAGCTTATTGTTGGACTGGACTGCTTTGCTTCCTCTGTTGCAAGTCCTTATTGCAAACTGTTCAATTTTCTGAGTTTTCTATGGTAATTTGATGGGATGACCTTGTTAGGCAGGTGTCGCTGTACTGATTATTCCAAAAGTTTCCGCCTAGGCTCTCAGTCTAGCCTAAATCAAAGTTTTTGTTTTTTTGACCCCAAGATGAGGCCTGGGTTGCAAATACCACCTAGACCCGCCTCCTGGCTGTAGGGAGATTAACTCCCCTGGTTTAGTGAAGACTAATTCTTTCTCCTCAAGGACCATAATTGCTGATTGGACCAAAGGCCATTGAGAGGAAGGTACTGTGCTCTATTTGTGATCACTACCTTTCCCTTTTTAACATTGTCTTGTTCTACTACTGTGACCATGCCGGTGGAACCCTTGCACGGCTCTCCTCCTACCGGGTGCGTGGAAGCACACAAGGAGACACGATATGGTTACGACGAAGATGGTGAATCTGAAGGAAAAGACTTGACCCGAAAACACCAAGGGAAGATAGAAAGGATAAGGAAAGGAGTCGCCACCTAGTTTTTATGGGAAAGACGAGGAAAACCAAAAACACAAGAAAACTAGGAAGCAAACAAGATGCAGAATGTATGTGTGTGCTCCGTGCCTAATGGATAATGCACAAATGAATGTGGGCCATAGTTAAGGTAAGGATTCTGGTTACGCATGGGGAAGGGGTTAGGCACTCCTATGCGCCCATGAAAACTCGGTCTTCCTAGGTTTCCCTATTGTCAATGGTCTATGGATGTATGCTTGCTTATTCTATATGCCCATGCTAAATATGACTGAAAAATGCCAAATCAAAGTGAAGAAATGAAATAAAGGAAAAGCTAATCCGAGGGTCAAATGTAGGCATGGAGAATGCTGCTTTACTGTACGCCTTGGGCGATGAGGAAATTCGTGAAAATCGAGAAATTCTCGGAAAGCATCTCGCAAATCAATGGAAATTCGAACAAATCCGAGAAAATCAAAAAGGAGAAAATAATCCTCATTTCGGGTCCATGACGGCTTTGTGAAGCCTTTTAATGTACGCCTTCGGGCGATGGAAATCCAAAACAAATCTAAAGGCGAAAACTGGGAGAAATCATGGAAATGACGAGAAAACCAAGCTCGGAACATGCTAAAAAGCGTGCGCAAAGTAAGGAAGGAAAGGCAAGAAAACTTGTGCGGAAAGATGTGAAAAAATGTGCAAAATGCATGATGAATGTGACTAATGAGAATTCCAGGGGCCTTTGTGCAAAAAACCCATTTTTTGATTAAAACTGATATTCTGAAGCCCAAATCATCAAAAATACATATGAAAACACATTCTATGCAATTATGAAGAAATCTGGGGTCAAATGTGCAAATATGTGTAATCCTAGTCAAAATGAAGTTTCCTAGGGGTCAAAATGCAATTTTACCACTAAACATGCACTTAATGTCATTCAGTGGAAATTCAGAGTGCAATATGCAAGAAAAATGATTCAAGAAAATTTCAGAATGTTTTAGGGGAAAAACAGTCATTTTACCCTAGAAAACAGGCATTCAGAGTGAAATCTGTGAAGTACAAGGGCTAAAATGTAATTTATCCAGCAAAACAATACATTCAATAAGGTTTCAGAAAAGTGTAGGGTCTTTTATGCAAAAAATTTGGATTAAAAAGCATGAAAATAAATCCAGGGGGCTTTTATTAAACTTTTAAACCTGGAAAACATTATTTTAAATGTTTAAGGGGGAAAATGCAATATTTTCAGTGAAAACTTTATTCGAATGATTTATGAAGAATGAATGGAGGACCTATTTGTAATAAAAAGACCTATGTGTAATGAGAAAAGTATCTAAATGTAAAGAAAACATAGTTTCAGAAGTCCAATCAAAAGAAAATGTTTTAATTTGTTTTTTAAAAAGGAAAAAAGAACGACGGCCGTCGGCGACAGAGCTCTGCCGTCGCCAACCGCCGGAGGGGGCATAAAAAGCCTTCCCGTGGTCTGATCTCACAGAAAGCAAGAAGGAGGTGAGTGGAAATGATCCATCAGAGTGGATCCAAGATCAATCGGTGGGAACGAGCCTCCCACCTACCTCGCCGTCGAGGAGCTTCAGCGACGGCGTCGGGGAAGAAGGAGCTTCTGGAGGGCAGCGACGTGGCGATCCAGTGGTCGTGGAGGCTTCGTGGCATCGCGAGGAGCTTCTTCTCTTCTGTAGGTGCTAAATGGAGGAGGATGGAGCGGAGGAGAGCTCCGACGGTCATCGACGGCTTCTTCTCTGCTGAGTGCATTGCTGCGACGATCGGGAGCTTGTGGCACCGTTCCAAGGGGTTCGGAGTGCTCGAGGCATGTTGTGGACTGTTTCTAGAGGCTTGGAGGGGCTCGTAGTTGCGGGAGGTGCCTTATCCTCCTCGAGCTGTGGTTATCTTCCCCAGCGGCGACGAAAATGGCTTCTCCGGTGATCTTCGGGAGGAGCTATCTGGAGGCGATAGAGCGGCGTGCCAGGGAGCGGAGGACGACGAGGAAGATCAGGAGAGGAAGATAGGATGCTCCTAGGGGCTAGGACCGTGCCCTGGGCCACCCTCCCACCTATATCACCGGAAAACAGCAACGGCGAGCTCTGGGGAGGAATTTAGACTTGAATTGCTCGGAATCAATCCAGAAAGAGAGAGGGGAACCTAGGAAGCTACAAACAAAGCTAGAAGTGGTCATAAAGGGGCGTACTTGGCCTGACATCGTGAATCTACCTCTACAGCTTGCCAGAGCACTGAAATTCTCCTCCTCCTCTCTCCACGAACCTTCCTTTCTCTCCGGAATCCTCTAACACTCTCAATTCTCCTTCTCTCTCTCGCCAAAAGTTCTTTTTTTTTTCCTCTACCCCTCCTTATATAGGTGAAGAACCCAACGACCCACTCACAACAAACTGCCACCCATCCTAACAGACCATCTAACAAACTACCTAACTCACTAACTAAGCTAACACCCTCCTTAACAGACCTAACAGACTGCTAAATGGTTGCCTCCTGCTGTTCCCTTGCTCGCCGACAGAGATGAATGGCAATCCAGGCTTCACCGACGGCACATCCTGTGGCTCTGGATGCCCTGGGAGATGTTGGACAGATGGAGCTCGAGCTGGGTTGGTGTTGTAAATATGTCTTGAATTATATCTTTGTTTAGGGTTAGTTTGGTCATTTGACCAGTTAGGTGCCCTAGTATTTAAGGCTAAGGCATAGAATATGTAACCTCTTTGGCATAATGTAGCCCTATTTTGTCTCCATCTGTGTGGAGAGAACTCCTCCCTCTTTTCTCCATGTCTAGGGTTTCATGTGAGGTTCATCTGTGGGGGAGGGTTTCGATGCTTGGGATGTGAGCATCGTTCGTGTTCTCTGTTTTCTCTTCACCACTTGGCACAACAAGTGGTATCGGAGCCTTAGGTTCGAAGGTGAAGGAGAAAAGGGATGTATGTTTTGTGTTTTTGTTTTGGGAAGAAAAGGGATTTGTATTTTTGTTTTGGGGAAGAAAAGGGGAGGTGTATTGGTTAGGGTGAAAACCCTAGATCAAGAGGAGGAGGACGTGCACGTGCACGTGCACAGCCCGCGCGCAGACCCGCGCGCCAGCCCTCCCAGCCCGCGCGCCTGTCCTCCCAGCCCGCATGCAGACCCACGCGCCAGTGCACCAGCGCCCGCCCGTGCACCAGCACAGCCCTTCCCGCGTGCAGACCTGCGCGTCAGTC
>JAMKQA010079446.1:0-12569 GCA_024699735.1 Posidonia australis
GCCCGAGGGCGATATGCCATGCCATGCAAATGCGTGTGGTGTCTGAAATATGGGTGCATGATGTGTAGGGGTGTGTCCTAGTGCTCAGAAACATCGCTCGTATGTCGAGCCAAGTGTTGATGCAATAATATTGCACAATAAGATCAAAGATCTAATATCTTGAGTGATTTATCATCCTTGCTTTACTATATGCCTAATGCAATCTAAGATGCGGGAAAACTGCTGAAAACAAAGGTGTGCCTTCCTAATACATCAAGGAAGAAAATCAAAGGAAAACCCAGAAGCAAATCGGGTCAAGAAAGCAAGCAAAAACATGTGAAAGCCTGCTGTGTGCTACTGAGAACAGGCCAATGAGCCTGCTTGGTGCGCCAGACTGGTGCTCCAGTCTGGTGCGTCACCTATGTGTGTCTAGGTGGGCCAGTAAAATATGCTGAGGGAAAAACAAAAAGCCACACAAAACCAAAAAACATCAGAGGGTGCACTCTGGAAAGTATGCAGTAGAATCATTCTGTAAAACTTAGAAAAACATGTATTAAAAGTGCGAGAAATGTAAATGCAATGACCTTGTGCTCAAGGGTTGGTAGCCTCACACAAGGTCTCACCTATTTTAACTAGATGAAGGATGCATGATTCAACCATGCTACTGGATCATGGGTTGATGCACAAGGCTCTCCACGTAGGAGTAAGGTGCTACCAGCCTACCAGGTTCTAGCAAGGGTTGAATATCAAGATGGAGAAAACAATTAAAAAAAGATCTGATCAAAGCTGAAAACAAGCAAGTGAAATCTCATCATATCAGAGAATCAGTCGTGAAAGAAACCAACTCAAAGCTTCGATAAAGCCATGCAAACAATGATGCAATGCGAGTGTTTTATTCTCTGACCAGTTTGGCACGCCTACTCGGTGCGCTAGCGTGGTGCGCTGGTTGGGTGCGCCTGAGCAGTGCGCCCCAGAGAATCTGGATTAGACTGCAATCTGATTCAGAATCCACCCCAGCAGAGATATAGGGTGATTCATGCTAATGCAGATGGGTTCATGCCATTATTAAGAACTGAAAATATAATGTGAATGCACACGATCGAGAATCATCATGTAAATCATGTATTCAAAGCCAAAATAAGTTGATGGGTTCATGTATGAAAACATTTAAAATGCCTTGGAATAAACATGATCTGGATAACGCCAATCAAAACATATGTAAATGATGAACATAAGCATATTTCTATGCACAAGAACATATAAGTGCGTGGCAAAATGCTATGTGCAAGGAAACAGTAAAAAAGATAATTCATGCTGATTTATGCTAGAAATAACAGTGTATTTGCTCATAAACAGAGGTATAAACTTGCATGGAAATCATCTCGCAAGGAAAGCAAACATATTTATCATGAAACCTCACGAAAACATGGAATAAACCAAAGCATATGTGAGATTTCGAGCATGTTTTATCATGTTTCAAGAATGAGATTCAAAGGAGAAAGAAGAGGCAGAAAGCCTACCTCTCAAGGTGTTCCTTCTTGAAATATCAGAAATAAAGAGATCCTTGTTGCTCTAGAAGGACCAAGGAGGCTTTAGGACACAAGGGAGTGCTCCAGAAAACGGAAATAAGTTGCTGGAAAGAAGGAGTAACTTGTGTAGGATGCTTGCTCAGAACAGAATGGCTGAATTCAGGATTTTCTAACCTCCTTCAATGGTTGCCTATGGGTGTCCTTATATAGGATTTTCTCGTGGGTAACTCATGGGAATGGGGAGAGCCTCGTAGACGAAAAGCCTGGAAGATTCCATGGCATATTTGTTGCTAGAGGTAACAGCCATGGGAGGTGGAAAGGCAGCAGCCCACAGCCTGCAAAATGGCTGTACGCTTGGGATGTACGTCAGAGATGTGCGCCTGCTAGGTGTGCGAGGTAGGTGTGCTAGCTAGGTGTGCTAGGTAGGTGTGCTAGGTAAGTGTGCTAGCTAGGTGTGCTAGGGAGGTGTGCTAGCTAAGTGCTCTCCCCTACCTATTTAGAGTTCTAGTTAGGCTGCGGGCTTGCTATGAGTTTAGGGTTGGTTCAAGGGTTAGTCACATCCAAAGCAACAACTGGAGTCTTATCAATGAGTTACCTTAAAATCGGGGTGTCTACACAATGGTTGAAGGAGGGTGACTCAAACACTGCATTCTTTCATAGTATGGTCAATTGCCATAGACGGACCAACAACATCCACTCGCTCACCTTCAACTCCAACCAGATTACTTCTCCTACGGCAATATGTGAAGTGATTGAGAATCATTTCTATAACCAATTTAATAACCGTCCTTGCCTCAGAGTCTCTTTCAATTGGGATCGCTTGGTCCCCCTCAAGATCCCTAATCCTGAATCCCTTGAAGTCCCATTCACGGAAGTAGAGATAAAGACAAATATTTTCAAATTACCTAGGGATAAAAGTCCAGGGCCTGATGGGTTTCCAATGTTATTCTTTCATCATTTTTGGGATCTGCTGCTGACATTATGAATATCTTTCACCACTTTTACTCATCTAATGCACCTGACACCCTTACTCCCTTCAACCAAACATTTATTGTCTTGGTTCCCAAACGGAATGGAGCTAGTCTGATTATAGATTTCAGACCTATCAGTTTGGTAAACAGCATTTATAAGGTCATTACAAAAACCCTGGCTACAAGGCTTTCCCCTCTACTCAACTAGGTAATCGATAATTCTCAATGTGCCTTCTTAGCTGGTCGCTTAATTGGGGACTGTTTCCTAGTGGCCTAGGAGACCCTTCACTTCATGAGATCTTCCAATAAGTCTGGATATATTCTCAAATTAGATTTTGAGAAGGCCTTTGACAATGTCAATTGGGAATTCTTATAGGATTCCCTTCAGAGATTAGGCTTTGGGGATAAATGGATTTCCTGGATCAGAATGTGCATCCATTCTGCTAAAATTTTCATATTAGTTAATGGTTCTCCCCATGGAATTTTGGGGGCAGTAAATGGGCTTAGACAGGGGGATCCTCTTTCTCCCTTGCTCTTCACTATAGCCACACATGTACTGAACCACATGTTGAAATTAGCTCTGACTCACAACCTTATAGTTGTCATTAACTTTCCACATGGGGGACCTACTATATTGAACATCCAATATGCTGATGATACTATACTATTTTTAGCTGAAGGCACCGAGAATATGATTAATATCAAGCGCATCCTTTGCTACTTCCAGTCATGTTCTGGCTTAAAAATCAACTTCCATAAGTCTTCCCTAACTGGGATAGGGGTAGCTCAGGATTCCATTGATAATGCATGTAAAATCTTAGCCTGTAAGACTACTGAGTTACCTTTAATGTATCTGGGTATGTCTCTACATTATAGGAAAGCTACCCACAAAGATTGGACCCCAGTTCTTGAGAAAATAGCTCTTAAATTGTCACAATAGAAAGCAAAACACCTTTCCTTTGGAGGAAGGTTGACGCTGATTAATTCAGTCTTATCAGCCATTCCCACTTACTACTTGTCAGCGTTGCATATGCCTAGACAAGTGGAGAAAGATATAGATAGGATTAGAAGCAACTTTTTGTGGAACTCTGACCCTACAAACCATAAAGGATTGCATCTAGTCAAGTGGGCAACTTTTTGCAGACCTAAACAACACAAAGGATGGGGGATTATTAACCTCAAAAATTTTAACTTAGCACTCAAAACTAAGCTACTTTGGCAATTACTCTCAGCAAATTGTCAAATGAAGTGGAAAGAATTAGTAAAGGCCAGGTACCTTAGTAAGGTATGGCCTGGTGCTTTGTTAAACACCTCTGCAAACAACTGCTCCCCTATTTGGCATAGCCTGAAAAGCTGTTTTGATATTCTTAATTGTTTTTCTACCTTTTATTTACGGAATGGGAATGATACGCTATTTTGGGAAAATAAGTGATGGAAAGGGACTAAACTCAAATATCTTTTTCCCGAGTTTTTCTCTGTAAGGGTAAAAAAGCTTCTATCAAAACAATTTTGGAGTTATTCAGGGTGGATTTCAACAAGTTGGTTGATGTAACACTCCAGTGCTACAAAACAGAACAGGAACTACCTAAAAGCAGTCAAAAGCATCTAAATAACATAATTAAATAAATAGAGCTAATCACCCAGACTTATGTGCGGCAGAAGTGGCTCGAAAAGATGCACCAAACTAGACTGCTCCTACTCCTGAGCACTTGAAACAAAAGGGTGCAAAGAAAAGACGCGTGAGTGACCGGAAAGCAAAACACCTTTCCTTTGGAGGAAGGTTGACGCTAATTAATTCAGTCTTATCAGCCATTCCCACTTACTACTTGTCAGTATTGCATATGCCTAGACAAGTGGAGAAAGATATAGATAGGATTAGAAGTATCTTTTTGTGGAACTCTGACCCTGCAAACCATAAAGGATTGCATCTAGTCAAGTGGGCAACTTTTTGCAGACCTAAACAACACAAAGGATGGGGGATTATTAACCTCAGAAATTTTAACTTAGCACTCAAAACTAAGCTACTTTGGCAATTACTCTCAGAAATTGTCAATGAAGTGGAAAGAATTAGTAAAGACCAGGTACTTTAGTAAGGTATGGCCTGGTGCTTTGTTAAACACCTCTGTAAATAACTGCTCCCCTATTTGGCATAGCCTGAAAAGCTGTTTTGATATTCTTAATTGTTTTTCTACCTTTTATTTACGGAATGGGAATGATACGCTATTTTGGGAAAATAAGTGATGGAAAGGGACTAAACTCAAATACCTTTTTCCGAGCTTTTCTCTGTAAGGGTAAAAAAGCTTCTATCAAAACAATTTTGGAGTTATTCAAGGTGGATTTCAACAAGTTGGTTGATGTAACACTCCAGTGCTACAAAACAGAACAGGAACTACCTAAAAGCAGTCAAAAGCATCTAAATAACAGGATTAAATAAATAGAGCTAATCACCCAGACTTGTGTGCGGCAGAAGTGGCTCGAAAAGATGCACCAGACTAGACTGCTTCTACTCCTGAGCACTTGAAACAAAAGGGCGCAAAGAAAACATGCGTGAGTGACAGGAAAGTCATCCAGTACGTGCCCCAAAACAGTGATAAAATCCGCGAAAACAATTGCTAGAAAACTACCATCACCAAAACCACACATTCGATTAGAAAGACTCTGAAAATAATGCCATTTCAAACTTTTTTTCTTTTTCTTTCTTTCAAAACCTCATGTTCATTGATAAACCTTTAAACTCAACACTGGAGAAGCAAATCATTTCATCTAGTTTCCTAGCTCAAAGCATCATTTAAAACCATTAGCACAATTTATCACAAATCCGGACTAGGAACTAGTCCAATACACAAATCCACATTTTTCCATTCCAAAACTGGTCGCATCACCCTGGCCACAAGCAGCTGGTGAGGATTCCATGTCACCACACCCACACTACAGTGCCGCGATGAACCACCCCGCGCTGGAGTTCAACCGCCCCGACTGCAGCCTCAAAATGTACCCTCACTGGTACAAGCACAGAGTGCATCCTCGGGACGCCCTGGTGCCCGAGTACCTGGGGACTCTAACCCCAGACCTGTACAGCATTGACATTGAGCGTAGTCTGGGTCTCCCGTACCCCGGATCCTACAGTACTACCACAGTCTCGAGGCTCCTACCCTGGACCGCAAACTAGGCAACCACAACCAAAGACATGTCCCCGACATCTCTAGAGGTCTCACTACCTCGTCGGTAAGTCCTGGTTTCATTGTGGTTTCTACAATTCCATTAATTTCTTTAAAACCATATGCAATTCCTCTTTTCAAAACATTTGTCAAAACCATTTTCCATTCATAAAACTCTTTGTAAATCACACGCATTATGCATCATATTATCACCTGTGGTTTTTAAGCCCACAAATTCATTCATAGTCATTGTACCATGCAATCACCCCTCACATGGGTCTACATTCATACATAAAAGCTATGTTTCAATTTCTCATGGAAAACATCATTAAAAAACAACATATTTACATGCATCATCTCATAAGTCATTTCCATGCATTTCATACATTAATCATGTATTTATCCATATTTATCAACATTTTTTTAAGCATTTTCCAAAATAGTTTAGGGTCCTTGTTCGACATACCGAATTGGGTCTCGGTCGACCGAAATTCCCTGATTCGGTCGACCGAAATGTTTCGTCATTCCGAATCCTCTGTCAGTTTATTAGTCCCCTGCCAGAACAATCGATTGAAATCATCCAGTCGTCTGAAACCTCTTGATTCGGTCGATCGAATTCATCCGGTCGTTCGAATCGGTGGTCCAGGGAGCCACCTGGGAGCATTTCGGCATACCGAACTCAGTTCGGCATACCGTTTTTCTACGATTGCAGAAACCTCCCCGACCTCCATCATCACTTCTCCCCAAAGTGGGAGTAAGGAGCGGACCCCTCTAAAACACCACAAAAATTACGAGTAAAACATGAGGTGTAGACCTCCAAGTTTACTCCAAAACCCCTCAATCAAAACATGAATCCATTAAGCATGTTGTTCTATGGAAATCCACAAAGGCATAAGACTCATTCGATGTCACTGTAGCATGCTTCACGAATACCCACAAAAATCTCACAAAACACACGTGAATCAACTTGATATCAACATAACCACATTATTCATCTCATTCCCAACAATTTCCCGATTTTTGCATGATTTTAACATCATTATCCATGATTTTCTCCTTTAACCTAACATGCCTCAACAGAGGAAAGGAAGCAGAAGGAGGAACGCGTACTTGGCTTCGACGAGCCTCGCGTGTCCTCATGCTCCAGCGGTGCATGGCACTAGCCTACCCCCATACTCGCGCGATCTCCTCCGGCGTGCGACCTCTCCTCAGCCGCCGCACTCCCTCTCGCCCTCTCTCTGGTTTCTCCGCTCCTCCCCCATGTCGCACGCCTCCCTTTAAAGCCACCGTCGCTTACCATCCCCACGGATTCCGCCGATCCGCTGCCAGCCACCCTACCGTCGAAGGGACGGAACGAGCAGTCCTCCCTGGCAGGCCTCGCGAGTAGGGGGAATGGGTCACAGGCATGGAGAAGGTAAGGAAGGGAGGTCACGGGCATGGTTGGGCTCTTGACCGGGTCCAAGCTCAAGCCCAAGTGGATTTTACCCCAAACACGGGTTCCAATTGCATAACAGACCCACAGGCCAAAGAAGTCACACCACAATGGAGAACCCAGGGGCACAAAACATAGGGAGAGATCACAGCCAACAAACACAACCTGTATCTGCCATTAATAAACCACATACAAATAATTACAAGAAATTCCATGATTTATATTAAATGGAAAAGTCAGGCACATATGTTACAATTGACCACTCCAAAATTCAGTTAGAAGATTGCAATACTCTCCAACTCCAGCTTGATCTCTTATTCACTCCATCTCTTTGAGGGCAGAGGGGGACTTCCTTTCCTGGATGCCCACTACTAATTCCAGTTTCTCTGTAAAGTTATGCTACAATATCTTAAATGATGGTGGACTTAGATTCCCCTTCTTCGAGCACATCTGGTACAGTTGGGCTCTGTTAAAAGTCAAATTGTTCTCTTGGCTGGTACTGCATAATAAGAATTTGACTAAAGAAAATTTAGCCAGAAGAGGGTGGACTGGATCTCAAAATTGTATATTCTGTGACTCCCACATTGAATCTAATACTCACTTATTTCTTAACTGTACCTATATACGACAGATCTGGCATTTTTTCTTAACTTTGAATATATATCCTGGTTATTACTGTATCGTAGATTTACTCTCATATAAACTTGCTCTTAGATTTCCCATAAATAATCGTGGTTGGACTGTATTACTTCAAATCATCCTCTGGTTGACTTGGAAAGAGAGAAATTGCAGAATTTTTAGGGGCTCTTGTAAATCTTACTTTTTTACTATATCGGATATCATTGGCCTAATGAATCTATGGATAGAATCTCTTGTTTCAGGATTTAAGAAGGATGCATTGTTGAGCTCAATATCTTCTATGTCTACTGCATGGACTGCGAACCAAGCCTCCAATTCTGCTATCCCCAAGGGATCTTTGGAGGCCTCTCACCCTCAACCCTCGGTCGCAGACATGCATGACCCTTCCTCTGGTAATGATATAGGACAGTGAACATCTTGCTATACCTTGAAGTATTAGAATATCTGGTTTTTGGCATGTACTTATTAAGGCATAAACATTGCCATGCTTACATTACCATTCTGTTTACAGTTCTGTACCATTTTGGACGTATGATTCCCTTGGTAGATTTTTTTCACCAATGGGATTGAATTAACATAACTTAACGATATCAAAAAAAAAAACATTCTCACATCTATATACTACTACAATAAGCTTGATTATAAGCGGGAGATGACGTGACATTACAAGGTTTTTTTCTGGATTTTTATTACTTAAAATTTTCATGTTCGAACAAGCATGTTCATTTACTTTTTGAAATTTTATTTGAGTGAACTAGAGTTTGATCGCAACAATAACAGGGCATTTGGAGATTTTCAAGTTGCTTCCTTTCTACACGGGGGTCATATAGATGGACTTTCTTTCTACAACATATGGATGGATTTCTAATGACCTAATCTACAACTTGATGTAAAAAAAAAAATCATATACACCAAATCCTACGCCAAATTATATAAAAAAAATGTATTTTATGATTGGTATAATCGATAGTTTCTTTGGGTAGTAATAATACTGTGGCTTAATCACTGTTCCAAATCGAGATTGTAACCATCAGAGAATTTTGTGGATTTTTATGGAGGTTTCATTACCTGTAAATTTTGTAGAATTTTATGTAGTCTCTAAGGGATAATTTTTGTACATCTTTAAATTGTAGACAGTATCTTTACTTGGTGGTGAACTTATAATTAAGTGATTTTTTTTAGTAATATATATAATTTATCATTTTCGCAAAAAAAAGAAAAACCCATCAAAGAAGCCTTAGAACTTGTTATTGAAAGAAGATGGAAGAACATCCTCATCGAATTGGACTCGTCGATTGCCATTTGATGCCTTAATGATGCTGACACCATTGGAAAAGAGGGCCTTGGAGATTTTTGTTGATGCTTCATCAATGTAGAGATATGCTTTGGATTTTCTCAAATTGTGCTCTTGTTTTGCTTTAAGACTAGTAATAGAGTAGCTAATAAGGTTGCTCTTCTAGTCTGGTACTCCTATCTATGTATCTAGGTCCGTCCAACGGACCTGATTGTATTTCATCCATAATCTTGGATGAGTCTCCATCATAAATAAAGATTTTTGAGTTTTCAAAAGGAAAAATATACCTTCATTTTCTTTATTCCTATATGATTTGTTGTAGAAAATGATGTACACAAATATCTTACTTCATATACATTGGTGGAGTCAAGAATTTTTGAAGGATGGTTCGTATAAAAGTTTAATGACTATAAAAATATATATTATTAAATAAAAAAAAGTATTTTATTAAAATTATAAATAATAATAAAAATATCACTTCCATTAGAAAGTTCTACGACGACATCGTATATTTTGAAATTGCTCTATGATGGTATTATTGTCGATCTCATTGACTACATCTCTCTCAATAGAAGCAACTAGATAATTATTTATGAACCTATCACCTGTTCTATTATGCAAGTGGATTTTTATGATACCCATCGTAAAGAATACTCTTTCCATAGAAGCAGTAGCAACGAAAAGAAGTAATGCTAACTTCAAAAGTCGATACATAAGAAAATAAATGCGATCTATCTTCAATCCTACTAGTTTCTGAGTAAATTAAGAAATACCTTTTACATTAGTGAATTTAGGATTACCATAGACATTTAATATATATGTTTCAAGCTGTTTCAAGTCTAACAAATTCTATGCTACAAAAATTACAAGGATAAAGTTGTATAAGTTTAATGAACTTCTCTTTGTTGAAAGAGGCAAAAATGTTATTGAGTGGGTGAGATATTTAACAAATATTTAATAGATGTCAATAAGAAGGATTCACAATCAATCACATAAATATTTAACAAAATCAAAGTTGCAACATCAATAATCACACAAAATACAACCAAAGCAGACAAATAAATAGAAATATAGAATGACAAAAAGACACTCACTAACTCACCTAAAGTAGACTATAGAGTGTAGATTGCTGTCGCTGATGGTGAGTGGGTGAGGCAAGCATTGAGCAGAGCCACAGAGGCCAACACTGCCTAGAGGGGAGCAAAGAGAAGTAGAGGCCAACGCTACCTTTGAGCACGACCTTTGTGGATTTTAGTGCCTACTGCCTAGTGGTCAGCCTAATGCCTGATGGTGAGATGAGGTCGACACCTGGCAGAGCTTGACACCTGACAAGGACGTAGGACTCACAAAATGGAGTCATCGACCATAAAGAGGGGTAGGAGCCAAGAGGCTAGGAGGTGGCAGGGAGCAGTGGGATTGGACGGGAGCAAGAGCACCTAGTGCTTGCAATGGTCGACAAACAATCGGGTTCTCGAAACAATGGGGTTGTTGGAGTAATGTTTTTTAGAGTTGGTCATCATGGGTTGAGAGACGACACTACGTGAGAGATTGAGAAAGAGAGAGAATGTGAGAGATAGAGGAAGAGGTGAAGAGCATTAGCCATAATTAAGGTATTTAGGTTAGGTGAATAAATGGAGTGGGTCATTATAATTTGTTAAAGTAATGCTAAATTGTTTTTAAACATGATAATTAAAGAATTTTTTGATAATTTGGGTGGATGTGGACAACATGACTATGATATTAGAAAAAGTTATGTTTACATGTAATCTTATATAAAATCATACACAATTCATCTCATTCAATTGTTTACGATTACGAGGTGTTTTTTTTAACTATTTGGATTGAGGCAAATATTTTCAAATAATATTATTTTAAAAACTTATTATAAAATATACCTCCTCCAAAACTATTTTCAGAATTAAGCCTCTGACAGGTTCAGGTGGGACCCCATGTGTCCATTGGCTTGTAAGCATTTTTTTCTTCTATTTTTTAATAAATTTGACACTTTTACTGTTGAAATCAATTAGCAGTGCACCACACATTCGTTTCACTTGAATTCGGTTCATAGAAAATTGAATTCAGTGTAAATAGAACTCGACAGTGTCATAGTCAAATTCAGTGTAAACAGAAGTCAGTAATATCATAGTCGAATTTAGTGTAAACATAATTCACTAGTATCATAGTCGAATTCTGTAAAAAAAAACAAGAATAGAACTCTTGATATCAAAGCCAGTTCAATATCAAAGTTATCTGATAATAACCAGATAAGCGCTACTGATATTCTAATTTGAAAAAAACAAAAACAAAACTCCTGTTCAACTTAACAAATAATTAGATATGCACTCTTGATATCAAAGCCTATTCATTATCATTCAACATAATCATTACATATCAATCAAAACAACTTAAACGTGTAAGTTCTGTTCAATACAAATCAATCAATCCAAATAACTTAAAATTAATATAATCATCAAATATCTTGAAATTATAAATCAAGTTACAAATTAGTTCAATCAACAATAACTTAAACATGTAAGTTCAAATAAAAAAATACAATATATAAAAACATCAAATAAATGTTGGTGGTTACTTCCTTTTTTTCTTTCCACCATGACCCTTTCCTTGGCCACGTTCACGCCCTTGGCTTGGATTTATTGCGCCATGCACGTTACCTTTTTCATTATCAGAGTTGGAGTTATCTTTGTCGTCAAAGAAGATGTGTGTTAACTTGGAGGGGAACTTGTGTGATATCACCCTCTTCCTAAAACTCATTATCTCTATACTCCTCTGCCTCCTCTTTTGCTTCTGCCTCTACATTTACCTCAAGTGGAATATATGAGATGTTGCTCAACACCCTTCCTTAGCTTAAACTTGTTTGTGTGAAGGTACAATCATGGTACTAAGAAATGTGAAACTTAATAAAACAATCCAATATTTTTTGGTACATGCTTGTGGATCTTTGTAGCACATTCGGATCATGCGTGTAAGTCTGCATTATATTTTCTACGTCTTGACAAATATCATGCATAGTATGGACCTACATTGGAAAAGGTATTCATTTAAGTAATTGTAGACACCCCGATTTTGAAGTCACTTAGCAGCAGGCTCCTCTAGATGATGTTCTGGTTGCAACCACCAAAACCCTAACCCACACAAGCCCAATTAGGTCCACACTAGCCCACCTGACCCAATTAAACCTAAATCCCACAAATCAACCTAAGCCCACTTAATCCAGTCAAAATCCACTTAAAAATCCAATAAAACCCTAATTTAACAAATAAAATCCATAAACCACAAAATCCAATTAAAATCCACCCAAAATACCATAAAACCCTAATTAAATAAAATCTTATCAAATCCATTTAAAAATCTAATAAAAACCATAATCCGTTTAAAACCCACTTAAGTCAGCTTAAACTTCAATAAAAGGCCTAATTAATCAAATTCAAAACCCTAATTAAGTGAAAAGGGAATTAAAACAATTTAAAATCCATTAAATAAGACAAAAACCTTAATTCAAGCTTAATTCCAATTAAATCATTTAAAAATCCAAACAAATAAGTGAAA
>JAMKQA010079447.1:0-12745 GCA_024699735.1 Posidonia australis
TGTGTTTTGGGCTCCATTCCAAACCCCACTGGACCATACCCCTGCTTTTTATTTTTAATAACTCTTTATTCTCTCCCTCATAGGCATGTGGGCTCACCCTGTCCCTGGCTTGGAGGTAATAGGTACCTGGTCTATGGTGGAGAGCTGCTACTTGCTTAAAGGGGTGGCTAGGCCCTTTTGGACATTTCTCCCAGGTATTGACTCCAACTCATCTCCAAGATAAACTTGAGGGACAAGGTTACCCGACACGCCCCTCTCTTTAGGGCGGACTTCTATCTGCGACTTCTGTGTGGTTTGGTTTGGCTTTCAATTGACTACAGGCTTCGAGGCTCATTACAGCATTAGGGTTCTAGTGTGGTTCAGGCATTGGGTTCCGATGTTGTTTCTTCTTCATTCTCAACGGTTTGTTGTGACACCAAGGGGGCTTTCGACGAATATTTAGCAAGGACTTCAATGGTGTGGACGGGTTGCTATAGGTTGCTATAGGCAGGGAAGGGTGGTCAAATGAGGGCTCTAAGGGTTTTGTGTGGATGTGTATCGTGCACTGTAGCATTGTCTTCCTCAACGATAAGGGTTTCTATGTGAGTTTTCATGTAGTGGGCTTCTTTTTCTCTGGGTTGCTAATACATTGACGACATGGTGGATCCAGGGGGTCTGGTGCAAGGGTTGAAGGATGCCCTTTTTTGAATGCTCTTCATGATAAGGGGCTCGATGATGATATTCCATTCTGAGAGCCAATGATGAAGTATGGGAGGCCAATAATCATCCTCACGAATGTGAAGGTTGCTTTGATATCTCTTGCCCTGCAAGCATGCTCTTATATTCAAGTTTTTTTCTCTCCATCTTCTGACTGTGGACTTCCAAAGGGCTCTTATGAATTAGAGAGTACGTGGAGCGATGTCTGGCATAGTGGTGGACAGCATCATCTTTTGGTTTGTTTAATCATGGAATCGGACTTCTTGAAGGTCTATACCAGAGAGAAGTGGATCATGAGGGGTTAGGTTTTAAAGGTTTTCAGGTGGACACCAAGATTCAGGCCTGGTATGGAGAACGAAATTGCACCAGTGTGGGTGGCTTTACAGGCATTACCTCAGTGCTATTACAAGCCAAGCTTCATTTGATCGGTGGCTAGGATCTTTGGGCCTCTTCTATCTATTGCCTCTGCCATGTCAACACAGTCCATGGCGGTATGCGCTCGATTCTATGTTGAAATGGATCTCTCCAAGGAATACCCATTGGAGATTTATGTGGGAACGGAGACCTGTGGGGACTTCCAACCGATGAAGATTGAGAATAGACCATTGTTCTATATGGGTTGCCAGAAGGGAGGGCATGATGATGAGTCTTGTGGTCGGAACCTAGATAACAAGAAGGTGGGTAGAGTGAATGCTTAGGTTGCAACTAAGAAGGATGGTGGGACAAAGAAGAAGAAGCAAGATGGGAAGGAGACATTTAAGAAGATATGGAAGGCTACTAGGAAGGTTTTCAAGCTTCTGAAGGTTCTTGCTATCAGCCAAGCGGATATTCCTGTTGTAAAAGTGTTTCAAACCCTCAAGAAGGATCTCATAGTGGCCAACAAATCAAACTTTTGTTGGGACAAGGACCTAGATGTTCAAGCGATGCTGGTGGCTGTGTTTCAAGATAAGGATGGAGACACTATTAAAAGGGTTGAGGAAGACAAATATAGCTCAAGGGAGACTCTCATTAGTAGTGGTAGCAAAAGTGGTATTAAAGAAGATGTGGATAGAGTAGGCATTGGGGAAGATCACACTCAATCATATGGGATGCAAGGCTCTTCGAATAGTGAAGGTATGGATGCAGATGGTGGTAAGGAAGTGGAGTTGGCTGAGACTGAAGGACACGTGAATAATGGTGAAGATGACTCCTTATTCGCATCCAAAGATATGGAACATGGTGAAGGACGTGGCATTGTGATACAACGCCGGCATGGGAGGCCTAGGAAGCAAATTTATTCATCTGATGGCCAAGCTAGCAAATCTTGAGGTTCTCATCTAGTACATAGCAAGGGAGAAAAGGATGGTCCAATCACACGTAGTAAGTCTTTCTCTACCATGTGTAATTCCTTTAATATTTTGTCCAATGAAGATGATCATATGGAATGCAAGGGTGGCTGGAAATCGTCCCACCATATGAAGCTTGAAGTATCTTACTAAAACGAATAAACCTAAAATGGTGGCTATTCTCGAACCTATGATTCAAGTGGAAAGAGGTAGTGATCTCAAGGGTGCTCTTGGGTGTGATAATTTTGTTGCTAATGAAGAGGGTATGGCAAAAATATGGGTGTTTAGTGGGATGTCATTACAGTTGGAGGTGGTGGATACTTTTGAACAAGCACTTACTATTTCAATTTTTGACAATGAGGTTGGTAGCAAAATTTGGGTTACCTTTGTGTATGCTAGCTATGATGGAATTGAATGTCGCCGTTTATGGGAGTATTTATTCTTTGTACGTTGAAGGGGTTTGAATTTGCCTTGGTGTGTGGTGGGAGATTTCAATTCAGTGCTTGCTATGTCAGAAAAGAAGGGAGGGAGATCGCCAAGACAACTTTTTATAGATGATTTTATGGAATGCTTGTGTACTTGTGTGCTTTATGATGCAAGGTTTGTTGGGTCTTCTTTGACTTGGTGTAACAATCAACAGGGGTACAACTGAATATTGGCCAGACTGGACAGATGCTTAGTTAATGAACAGTGCCAATTACAGGTCAAAGTTACGCACCTTGCTCGGGTAAACTCTGATCACTCGCCTTTGTTAGTTAGTGTCTCTTTGGTTCAAGCATTTGGTCCATGCCCTTTCAAATTCTTGGACGGGTCATTGGAAGATGCTAGTTGCCTTAATGTTATCAAGCAATCTTGGGAGTAGCCATTGATTGATGAGGCCGATATGTCCTTTTGCTAGTTTCTAAAGCTGAATCATCTTAAATGTGCTTTGAGAATATGGAACAAGGAGCACTTTGGAAATATTTTTGAAAATGTATAAAAAGCAGAGGAAAAGCTAGCAAGGGTTTAGGTTTTGCTTGATGATATTTTCAATGAAGATCACTTACGACAAGTGACTGAGGCATAACAAAATCTGGAGAGAGCGCTTAGGTAGGAGGAGAAATTCTGGTACCAATTGTCACATTGCAAATGGATCAGGGATGGAGACAGGAACACGTCTTTCTTCCAAAGTATGGTGAAGCAACGTAGGCACCAAAATAATATTCAAGGCATTAACGGACCTAATGACGAATGGATTCATGATATCTAAGGTATTCAGGATGTTGGTGTCAATTTCTTCCACGAATTATTCAAGTCAGAAGGAAAATTGGTGGATGAATCTTTACTAGAGTATATACCTAGATTGATCTTTGAGGAGGATTTCTTGGCTCTTACAAGGATGTCAGATATAGAGGAGATTCACGCAGCACTCTAGTCTATGCCTGTTGAGGCAGCGACAGGACCTGATTGGTATCCTTTGTCTTTTTTCTTAACCTCTTGGGACATTATTAAGGATGATCTATTTACCTTGGTTACGTACTTTTTTGTGGGGGGTCTTATGCATAGAAGTGTCACGGCATCCATGATTTGCATGATTCCTATGGTGGAGAATCCATTTAGTTTTGCTCAATTTTGTCCTATTAGTGTTGGGAGTGTGGCTTCAAAGGTTTGTTCTAAGATTTTGAATAATCGACTTGTTTCTTGGCTACCTCAGTTGATTAGTGTGGAGCAGGTAGGTTTTGTGAAGGGCATAGATATTTTTGATCATATTCAACTTGCTCAAGAACTTATTGTTGATATTGATAAGAGATTTAGAGGAGGCAATGTCTTTTTCAAGCTTGATATGTTGAAAGCTTATGATAGGATGGAGTGGTCTTTCTTGTTTAAGGTGCTTCAAAAATTAGCCTTTTCAAAGAGGCTTGTGGATCTTGTTGGGTGCACACTTTCCAATAACTGATTCACTGTTATTATCAATGGAAAGCAATCTGGATTTTTAAAACTTCAAGAGGTTTAAAACAGGGAGATCCTCTATCTCCAACCTTATTTATTTTTGCTGAAAGGTTTTCAATCATGGGATTGCTTCTCTTTTTAATCATGGACTGTGCTAGAGATATAAAACATATGGTAGAGGTTGGGCCCCCACTCATTTATTCTTTGCAAATGATGCCTTATTGTTTTGTAAAGCAGATGGTCCTTTGGTCTCAAATTTGATGGATTTTATTGAAAGATATGAGACTTCTTCAAGTCAAGAAATGGGGAGAAATAAATGTAACTATTACTGGCGTCAATAATTGGATAGTAATGGATCTCTGGAGTGTCATACAGGTTTTTCTAAGGGATCATGGCCATTGATTTACTTAGGTGCTCTAATTGTGACTAGGCGTCTTAAGCATTTTTATTTCAAGTCTTTGGTTGAGAAGATTCGGAAGCGCATTGATGGGTGGAGTTCCGAATTTTTGAACATGGCTGGCAAGTTAGTCCTAGTGCAAAGTGTGCTTTCGTCCATTCCTTTACATATTGTATCGGTCATAAAAATTCCAAGTCATGTGATGGATGAGTTTACTCGATTGATTTGAAATTTCTTGTGGGACTTTAAAGATGGTAGAAAGCTTTATCATTGCGTGAAATGGGACTACTGCACGAAATCTTTGAATGAGATGGGGTTAGGCATTCGTGATTTTGTTGATGTACAGCTTCTCTTCAAAATCAAAAATTGTTGGAAGCTTCTTTTTAAAGAATCCTTGTGGAGTATTTTCTGTGCAACGAAATATAGGATTTCTTTCAAAGGATAGTATGCTCAAACTCTAACATTTGTTTCTGTTCGTTGGAAGTCTCTTATATCTGTCATGCCATGGGTTATATCTCATTCTTGTTGGCTTATTAATAAAGGAGATAGTTCTTTCTAGATGGACAAATGGTATGCTAATGGTATTCTTTTTAATCATTTGAAGCATCTTCCTTTCACTGATCTTAGTGCCAAGGTCGTAGACATCTTCTATAACAAGGACCTATTTGTTGACCAAGTCAGGGGTGATGAGAAAAGCGTGTTCAATATGTGGCGTGTTTTAATGAAGCTTGATGTGGATGGGCATGGCGCTAAAGATAGGCTTATTTGGATGCCAACAACTACTTGGAGATTTTCAATCAAGAGTACGTGGCACACTATTAATACTAATGGTGTGATGGTTGATAATAAAAAGTGGATTTGGTCTATTTTAATACCCCCCCCCCCAAAATATCTCTATTTTTTTGTGGAGAATTAGCTAAATGGCTGTGGCAGTGGATGTTAATATTCAGAATAAAGCTGTTCATATTGCCTCCAAATGCAATTGTTGTGTTCATTCTCAGGTGGAAACTATGGATCATCTTTTTTTAGATGGGGAATTAGCAATGGAAATCTGGAAATTCTTTGCTTCTACTCTTCATATGCAGGTCTATGTGGACGTCACATCCATAATTCTAGCATGGCATAATTATGCAAGGCAATGCTCATTCAGACACACACTTATTGTTATATTGCCAGGATTCATTTGTTGGCATACATGGAAGGAGCACTGCAATAACAAGTTTTCTAGGATCTACCAGTGTTGGAGATAGACCTCTACTGTCATCAATGCTAATTGCAATCTTACCATGTTGGGAGGGCATGCAAGGGATCCTCAGTAGCTTGGGTTTCATCTTCCTACTATGTTGGAGGATTGGTGCACTATTGTTAGATGGCATCCTCCAAGATATGGGCTCAAAGCAAACATGGATGGGCCTTCTACAACATCTAGTGTAGGAGGAGGGGGCACTGTAAGGGATTCGAGTGGACGTGTCATATTGGGTTTCTCGTACTCTTATGGAGCTATTAGCAATAATGAAGTTGGGATGAGGGCTATTTATGATATTCTGACTCTTTGTAAGGAGCATGGAATTATTGTTACAAACATAGAATCGAATTCCCTTCCGGTGGTTCTTATGTAGCAAAAGAAGATTGAGGTCAACTAGAAATGTGATGGCTGGTGGCGCGAGATCTTGAATAGATTTTCCTTCACTATTTCTCATTGCAATCGAGAAGGGAATGGAGCAACTGATTTCTTAGCAAAGGAGGGTAGCAGATCCAAAAGAAATGTTGATTATCAAAGCTTCACAGAGTTACCCAGGAAGCATAAGGGTATATGTAATCTTGATAGATGGGGGGTGCCTAGTTTGTGAATAGGAAGAGTACATGTTAGTCTTTTTCTCCTCTTCTATTTCCCAAGGGCATGGATTTTGGAGAGGAGTTTTTTCTGACTAACAGGACTGGTGACTATTGGGTCCATATCCTCATCTTGAGGTGTATCATTACATTGTACTCTTGCATTTTTAATAAATAAAATTGTTATTGCCCAAAAAAAATTTAACTAGTTAACCTATATTCTCTCGGCTGTTGGGTTTCTAAGGCAAGGGTTAAGACTTTTCTTTGTGAGTTCTAGGTTTACACAATGAGATTTTAACTCTTCAGGTACCACTCTTGGTCCTTTCGAAGGTCCACAAAGAGGGCATAGGCTACAGATTTATCTTTCTAAAGAGGGACCCACAACCTAAGATTCTATTCTTAGGATCATTTCTTAGCAATCTCTAAAGCAGTAAATTAACAAAGAACAATAAAATATCAAGTATCTACTAAAGTATATTATTGACTCAGGGAGAGAGATGGAGTCAGTAATACGTCCTCAAAACACCCTAAGGCCTTGATCTAATAATCGTGATCAAGCACAGAGCATAGGAGAGCGACTTGTGTTGGCTCAGTTCACTTGGCTTGATAGTTCTAACTAGAAAGAGGTTCCTTAAGGAACTTTAATTTTATTGTCAAAAAATTAATTTCCACCCTATTGGTGGATAGAAAATAGGCCTAAAAATCGTAAAAAAAAATAAAATGCAAGTGGACTAGATATATTTTTTTTATTTATTTACTTCGCTACTCCAAGCCTAAAAAAACAACACAAACAATAAAAAGACAAAATGCTTGTAGGAAAATAAAATCCAGACATTGTCGCCGACCCAACAAGCGCTGAATTGAGTCACCGCTTCTAGAGCAACAAGACTCATCACTGCATACACAGGCGGTTAGAGGTACAAACTTCCTAGTAGCCAAAAACCAGATAAAAAAGGTCAGGCCATCATGAAACCCTAAATGCACGACTACCAGACCTGAAAAATGCACTTAGATCTAGAAAAAATTAATATAAATGGGGAAAAAAAGAAAGGAAGGGGAACTTACATAACACTAAGGTTGGCTCAAACCGATCACTAAAAAACTGTCGATGTGGAATTTGGAGGTGTTGATGATGTAGTCATCATCATTTCCACACACGTCGATGCCTCTTGTTGTGATCGTCACTTGTCCTTCGTTGATATGGGCTGATAAAAAGCCTACGAGAGATCATGGTTGTGGTAGATGTTGCCCAACTACATCCTCGTGCTATGTAATCTTCCTTTCCTTCAAAACAAACAGAACAACAAAAAATCAGGATTAGCCTAGGTGTAGTAAATAATCTCAGAAAGCAACAAATAATAACATAAACTGTAGACACCTCGATTTTTGAGGCAGCTTGTTGACGGATCCAGTGGCGATGAATTCAGATCTTGCTTTCCCAAAAAAACCAGAATCCTCCAAATGCATCAAACTAACCTAGAGCCATAGGTTAGACTCTAGAAGTAAATCCAACATCCTACTTAGCACATTTAACCGACATAGATGAATGACACACCTTTTTCGGTACATTTGGGTGGCACACTAGTGTGGCACATCTTATTGGAGCACTAAATAAGCACATCTGAGTGGAGCACATAGCTGGCGCACCTATGTGATGCACATACCTGGAGCACCTCAGCGCACCAAACTGGCGCACATAGGTGGCGCACAAGCTCGATTCCTAGGTCACTGGCTATTCATTTGCCTAACGAAACTCCAGTCATTATACCCATAATCTGCTATAACTTTCAACCATTATCAGCATAATGATGGTTCTCTTGGTCTTAGAGGGGTCCGTTGATTTCTTGAGTCTTTAGAACTTCCAAGCTTTTCCTATATAAACCCTTGGTAGTCATTGGGAAAAGGGTTTGGAAAAAGAGAAAGAGAAAGAGCCTTTGCACCTTAACACAAACACCCACAACCTAGCTTCTGTCTAGAGCCTAAAACCCCCACCTTTGTGCAAGGAGTCACCCACCTAATGTAGGAAAAAACCCCCTCACCCATACCTTCCACGAAGCTCCTTCTTTTGCATCACTTGGAGGCCATTTGGGAGGAAGGGGATCTCTGTTTTCTTCAGCCATCAAAGTCATCTCAAACCACTTGTGGAAGAGTACAAGAGCACACCAATAGATAAGCATTCAGCCTTTCTTGTAGCTAGGTTTCTTTTCATGAAAATGGGATCACTTTAGGGAAATATTACATAATGAATATGTTGAGTTTTATACTTGTTGGATCATGTTTATAGTGCATGATATTCTTATGGATCATGATTTGGATGCAACTATACCTATCACATCTTGTTCTTGTATTTATCTTGATAAATCATATGTTGGATGATATATATGCTTGCCTTTGTTCTCTTTTTTATTGAGTCTCAGAGATATGCAATATTTGGTGGATTCATGTTTTATTCATATTTTAGATGTAATAGGACTAATTTAATGGGTTCATTCCCCTTTTTTGTTGCTTGCATCCATGTTGTCCCTCTTGCATATTTTTTTAGTTCTGACTTTGTGCATTAGCTGTAGTTCTATGGTTTTTCTAATGATAGGAATATATGGTCTTGTGTGAGACTTCGTGCCCTTGAGCACAAGACCCATGTCATGGTGTCATGAGTTACCACTCCTTTTATGGCTTTATGGAAGAGAGATGAACCTATATGTGTTCAGGTTTTTTTGGATATCTAGGATGATTTTCAGATGGTTTAAGCACATTTATAAGGCTTCATATAGGCCTAATGCTCCAGCTAGTTATTGTCTATTCTGAAATTTTTGGGTCTCACTTCAATGACACATATCAGTAGCACACAATAGTAGCACACCTACCTGGAGCACTAAACTAGCGCACCTACCTACTTTAGTGCACCAGCAGTGGTTTTTGGCATGTTGTTTAAGATGGCTCCCGATTTGTTTTGACTCTGATTTTCTTTGTGTGTTCTCCTGGATTTATCAGGATAACACATGCACTATTTCATACTCATCTATGTAAGATAGCCTAGGTTTTACACGTAGCAAAGTAAGGACGTTAGCCACTCAATGTTACTAGATCCATGGTTATATCGGTGCAATATCTTTGCACCAATGTTTGATTCACAATTTGAGTAACCTTTCAGAGCATTAGGACACATCCTACAGTCCCTCTACCCATGTTTAGTATAAGGCACAACCTACATATAGCGTTGCATTGCATACCACCCCTGGAGTGGATAGGAATAGGCTGTAAAGCCGACATTACTACTTAAGTGAACGAAAAACCCATGAAAGACCAATTTGTCGGGCGCATGAGGGTATCTAATACCTTCCCTGTGTGCAACAGGGATCCTTACCCAATTTTTGGTTCATAGTGACCTTTTCTTCCATTGGCTTGTTATCATGCATAGTTTCCTAGTTTCATTATTTTAAACGGTTTTCCTTGTCTCTCGTCTTAAGTAGATTAGGTGGCGACTCCCACATTTTATCATTATTTTAATCACCTTTTTGTCATGACTTTGCTGGCCCTCGTGCATTTGGCCTTTCGCGTCATGCACGAGGCTGTCGCCAGCATGGTTACATAAACAGAAGCAACTAGATACTAACCTGGGGTTGTCCCCGCATGCATATGCCATCGGCTATTTTATAACATGCATTGATTATGTCAAAAGAATGCATTAATTGGAAAGGATACTCCCTTCACCCTTGTGCTTGTGGTGTGAAGTGGAAGAAACGGAGGCAGACGGACGAAGCTCTGGAAGTGTGCTTTGGCTTTAGGAGGAGATGCTCTATTGTGAATCTAGGTTATCACAGAGAGGTTGGATAGAGTGGGGTCTATAGCTCTCTCTTTCAAGGTGTCTCTCTCTCAGAATCTCTCTCTGTCTCCCTTCTAAGGTTTCTAAATGGCTCCTTAGAGTATTCAATGTGCCTCCCCTTAAGCTGATGACCTAGGGGGCATATTTATAGATTTTTGGGGACTAAATCTTGTCAAGGACGAGTGGAGGATCCAAGGGTCATGATTAAATTTATTTAAAATGGCAAAAATATGATCTTTGTTGTCATCACCCATGTGACCGGCGATAGAATCATTGCATCGTCATCAAGACAAGCGATGAGGCTGTAGATTCCTATTTCGCTTAATGCGGTGAATCAACATTTAAAAGATAATGATATTTTCTACGTCAGTTAGTCGCTACTTGCACAGGCGTCAACCAACTAAAAAGGTAAATTTTCAAAAATTAAGATCCCAAAATACCTTATACGAATCTAATATCAAATAACGATTAAATCCATCTTTAAAAATCATCTTCATAATAGAAAGAAATTTATATAAATTCCATATTCAAATTAAACTTAAAATGTTAAGTAAATCAAATTTGAAATCTAAATCTCCCATAATTACGAAAATATCAGTTAAAATCAAGGATATATCTTATTTAATTTAGATTTGTAATCATCTAGATATTTTGGATTTTATCTTTATTTTTCTTAGATATTATCTTAAATTAAATATAGTTATAACATTAAAAATGTGATAACTTATCATAAAATCTCATTTTTTATAAAAATAAAGATAAATAATCTTAATTTAACGTCATCCATATTTCTAGAATTTTCCAAAATTAATTGATATTTATAAGGATGTATATGATATGCATATATATTTAAGTGTTAGAGAATTATACAAACTATAATAATTATGGGAAAAATCATGATAATATTTTATAAGTATCCCAAATGTCATATTAAAGCCCAGGATGATAAATTATGGAGAGAGAGAATGCCATGATATTTGTCACCTAGATGACTGGCGTCTAGTGTTATCTAGTTGCCTGTCTTAGTTGTAACGAGACACATTGCCTTCGTAAATGGCGACAAAACTCATCGCCTGCCACATTGACAACATCCTGATCTTTTACAGTTTATCCCTTATCTTTTATCATAATCCACAGAAACATGTTAAAAGCCCAGAAAGCTTTAGAAATTCCAAAAAATCGTAAAAAGATCTTCTTTAAGATCAAGATACACAAATCTGCCACTAATTTGATTAAGGCAGGAGTGCTAGCTCTACCACAACTGATGACTCGCACCAAAAAATGTTCAAAGGACTCAAATCTGCCACTCGTTTAAGTGTGTTAGCTCTGCCATAGCTAACGACATTGAATCAATAATGTTTTTAAATAAATTATGGAAAATTTTGGAAAATATGTTATTAATCCTTAGCCATGTGATCTGGAGTGCCTCAAGGTTTCTTATCCTACTCAACACTGGGAAATGCAAAATTGGGATATCTATAGTTCCATATTTATCATTTCATAATTCATAATTTCATATGCCTTGTTTTATACCAAATTCATATTTATTTACATTTCACGTCAAACAGGTTGATTCAAACAAATTTATTTCCTCTATTTGAAATAAGTTGATTAATATATTGAAAATAGGTTTATAATCTATAGAAGTAATGTAATAATTGCGTTAAATTGGTTTAAAATGGGTTAAACTGGTTTTTAAACTGCAAATATAGCTCCAAATCAAAGAATTCTAAGCCATCTACCATTTAATGTGATCATGATGATGCCAACACCAGTTGAACCGAATTGAACCATCGATTGAACCCAATTGAACCAAAATTGATGCAATTCTAGTTTGTTCTTCGGTTCGATTTCTAAAACCTTGGGTAGTGTTTCCACAATTTTCTAGGATTTTAGAAGATTTTTCAATGGATTTTCGAGGTGACTTGCTACAGTATATTCATATGGGTTTTATCCCTTTTGATTTTCATATCTCGAGCTATGGCTAGTAGATTCTCGTGATTCTTGTCCCAAATGGTAGATGGCTTAGAATTCTTTGATTTGGTGTATTTTGTGGATTTTTTAGTGGCCTATGCAACATTAGCTGCAAGCTTCCACTTCAGGCGATTTCTGATGACCTCTACAACTAGCCTAATCTATCTATAAAAGGTCAGACCGTGGGTAAGTACCGTGGGTTGGTCCAGCGGTTTGGGTCGGTTAGACCCTATTTTGGTGCTCTAGTTGGTAGGAATTTAGTGATTTAATTGTGGTTTTAATTCTGTGAATGATTTGTGGTATAAAAAAAGCTTTGAAAATGATTTTAATGCATGGTTTTGAAAATGTTTTCCCTGATTTTGGATCACGAGATTGTAAGATTGAATCGACTAACCAAGGGTGTTTTACACCTTTGAAAAGTTTGGTGCACGTCTGAATTTGTGGCTACCGAGTTTCTAGTGGGGCCAGGGGATCGAGTCCCTTAGGAAAGCTGTTGGGAGAGCCTGGGGTTAGAGTCCCCATGGTTTTGGTGGTTGCATTGTCGGGTCAAGGGTTCGAGTCCCTAGCTACCTAAGTATGGTATTGGTCAAATCTAGTGGTTAGAATCCCCAGGTGTCCAGACACTGTAACCATGCCGGCGAGGAGATCCCGCAAATGAATGCGAAATCGATCGGCAAAATCACGTCGAAAAAGCAAAATAAATGGAGTCGCCACCTAATCTATTATGGAAGACAAGGAAAACCATACACATGAAAAATCATGCAAAAA